>BQKZ01000591.1:33594-72211 GCA_036244855.1 Temnopleurus reevesii | reverse complement strand
AATAAATTTTGCTCAAAAAACAATAGAAAACAAAAGGTCGAAAAAACAATGAAATACATAAGAAATTGAAAAAACAATATAAAACATAAGAAATTAAATTTGTCAGTGCAATTTTCTTATGTGGGATTGTTTGATGTGATACCAGGAATACATATACCAAAAATTTGCTTTCTATCCCCAATATTTTGTGATTTAAAGCACAAAATGCATTTTTATGCATATATTAGCATAATTAATTCTTTGTAAATAAACAGTGTATTTTTTCAAAAATCTGATGATGCAAATTTGTAGTTTACATGATACTCTACTCGCGTGCAAATTTTCGCGGCGATAGCGCGATCGACGGCCGAGAACAGAAGGGGGGGGCCTGGATGGCAAGAATTTTGTGTATGAACTTATGAACTTCCCAGCAGAGCAATACCTTTATGCATCACACCTGTCTCTTAGTCGGTGTAGCTACAAAGCTGCAATCAATTGCCATTGATCGGCAATCACCAAATAAACCATTGTTTCGTATGCGGCTTGTTTACTAATGAAGATGATTGGACAATGAAATTGAAAGTTCCATTTTATTTTTGTGTTCTTAATCATTTCTAACTTTCAATGATTTTCAGTACACCTTGGTAGAAGCTAGGCTTTACATTCTCAATTTTGGTGGCTGCCACATAATGCTAATGCTCTGGTTATAATTGCCAAAGTGCTGTTTAAGAATTTTTATATTGCGCCATGTGGTATAGGGTTTTATATTTTTCGAGCTTTGGCTCAGTCCTTTTCAGGACTATTTCTTGAAAGCTAACCCTACACCACATGGTTCAACCGCAAACCTTTTTGAATGTTTACTACACCGTGCTAGCTCTAGTTGTCTTCAATTTACTATTGGTCTTAATATTAGTATTCTCATTATATCCCTATTGAACAATTGTGAAATTGGTGATTTGTTATGTAAATAAACTTGTATGTTTTAGGAGAAGATGAAGTAATTGACCAAGAGAACCAGCCCCCGCCCCACCCCGCACGAGTTGTCCTGCGACGTGCCGGTTACTACACCATACCGACCCTAGAAGATTTGGCCAATATCACTGACGAGGACGGCAACTGCTTCGTGGATGACTTGACTGTCGGAAGAGAGAGGTACGGCAGCGTCTTCTTTCCCGGAATGACCAACGTGAAAGGGCTGAATCTTGATGAGATTGGTAAGTTTAGTTTGCCTTCTAGAATATTCTGTCGCAATTAGATTGCAGTTGATAATTTTTCATATTAAGAATTATATTGTTATTCTATCTAAAATGTTTGTTAAAATTATATTGAATTGCTGAAAAAAAATTATGATAGAAATATGTGACCTGTCGAGCTGAAATCACTTGTGTTTTGCTTGTTTTGCATTGCAGCAAGAGATTTGCTTGGATATTTGGGGTAACCGATAAACAAAAACACTCCCAGGAAAACCTTTTATGCCTTTTATGCCTTTTCTGATCATATTGTTTGCATGATGTTTTGGTAAACCAATCTTGAAACATCGTAGAATCAGAGAATCAATCAATCAAAATTTGAAGCTCAATTTCCTTACCCCATTTTCTCCGACTTCATGCCTGTGACTTCTGTCTCAATCCGACGCGATGAGTCATGCCCTAAAGTCACTAGATTCACTGCATATTGATTACAATTCAATAAATTGATTGTTTTTCAAAAGATGTTTTATGTACCATCATAAAATGATTGCATTCTTTTCTGGTAATTCTTTTCCTTATCAATATGTTTTTGTGAATATTGATGATTACATCTCATGATGTTGATGGTATTTCCTAGAACTTGATTGCATTTCCTAGACTTGATTGCATGTCCCAAACTTGATTGAATTAAAAAAGATATAACTTGAACATACATATTGATGTCATTCAACCTAAATGATCACATCTCATGAGCTTGATGGTATTCCTAGAATTTGATTGCATTTCTGGAACTTGATTGCATTTCATGAACTTGAAATTGAAGTGCTTTTTTCTTCTGCTATTTTCGACCTACTGCTATATGAGTGCTGTAGATTTATTTTTTTACTACTCATTATTGATGATTATGTAATTGTACCATTTCATACTTTTTGGTTATTTCCTTGTATGTAATTTATCTTGTTCTCCTGTTTAAATATGTTTTAATAAACAGATAAATATATATTCGTTTCTATCACCCCCTTGTATTTCACTTACAATCTACCCAGATGACACCTGTAAACCCAGCGTTTGTACATGACTCAACAAGAAAGCTGAAGTCACACGGAATCAGACCTGGCCTATATGTTTTAATGATTAGATATTAAATAAAATATTAATTTCTATCACCCCCATGTAGTTCACTTCAGACGGAAGGAGATCACAATCTACCCAGACGACACCTGTAAACCCAGTGTTGGTACGGGGCTCAACAAGAAAGCCGAAGTCACCCTGGATCAGACATGGCCCATCGACAAGTCTACCAGACAACCAATCAAGGTAAAAAACCAGTTCAGTAGGGGGGAGGGGGTTTGAGGTAATTTGATAAATGGGTAATTAATGATGGTGCATGGATATAATGTACGTCAATGTACAACTCATGTTCACTGCAGTGAGTTTTAGATTGTACTTAATTTTCACAATTGGAAATGTGTGACATTTAATTTTTCTTTTTCAATTTAAAGAAAACAAAAACAATTCATTCATGTCCTAGCAGTTTTAATCCTTTTTTTATTAATATTTCTACATGGGAAGCTTGTCAGAATTTTTGTAGGGAATTTCTTTGTTATAAAAAGATAAATGATTTTATATAGAACTCTAAAAAAATCCTGCATAGTGTCATAAAACAATTTGATGGATATTGGGAGTCTTATAACATCAGAATGATTCTTAAAGGTACTCTCTGAAAACAAATTTTATTTACTACATGTTTGCAGGATCCAGAGAGACTTTCCTCCTTGGAGTATGAAGAGAGACTCGAGAGGGCTACAGCCAAGCTGGGAGCAAAGTTCATTGAGTACCGTCCGGAGACAGGGTCCTGGGTGTTCCAGGTCCAGCATTTCTCCAAGTATGGTCTAACAGACAGTGATGAGGAGGATGGAGGTCAGGTCCAGGCCCAACAAGGACAGGGACAGAAAGGTGCTAAAAAGGTAAGAAGATGTCACTTTTGTCTTAATCTTATTAATTATTAAGCTGAATAAACATCCAGAAACTGGGTCTTGGGTGTTCCAGGTCCAGCATTTCTCCAAATATGGTCTTACAGACAGTGATGAGGAGGATGGAGGGGCAGGTCCAGGCCGAACAAAGACAGGGACAGAAAGGGTGATAAAAAGGTATGAAAAAAAAATTCTGAATTTTGTCTAGTGTACAGAAAAACCATTCAGAGACAAGGTCGGTTTGCTCCAGGGCGATGTTTTCACCAATTTAAGAGAAAATTTGTATGAAAGACTTTAAAAACTGCAGTAACTAGTCTCCATTCTTTCTTCTTTCGTTAAATATGTTTAATATGATCGATCATTGGGCACAAAAATCGACACTGGTTGTTTATACAGTTCTTCTTATCTTGGTGAAACACCGCCCAGGTCCAGTATTTCTCCTAGAATTGTCCAATGGAGGGATTAGGAAAATAACAGACAGGCCAGGCCAGGCCAGAAAGGCATGAAAAAACATGGTGGTGTTTTTCCTCTCAATTTTGGAACTGTTATAAAAAAAAAATAAAAAAAAAATACATCCATAGTGTATAACAGGAGTATGTGAAATGGAATGGATCCCTGTATCTATTCATAATAGGCAAAGGTCGTCTTATCTTCATGGCACGTATAGTCTATTCTGACTAAGAGTGCCGTACAAAGATAAGAAACAACAACAATTATCTTCATTTCCCTGGGTGATAACATGATTCTTCTCTTATCCTCTCAAACCTAGGTTGATAAAGCCCCAGCAAAGGACCCCACCAAGCAGCCCCCAGCCAAGCAGAGGGAAGAGAAGCAGAAATCCAGAGCACCCCTGCAAGAGAATGGAAGCATCCAGTACCTACCTGAGGAGCCAATGAGAGAGGAGTTTGACCTGGCCATGGACACTGTGACTGATAGGGCTGTACCAAGGGGCAGGGGGCTCGGGGGACAGATGATGCAAGACCAGATGATGGCTGGGGAAGGTGAGTGATATATTACATTCATTTATAGGATAATCATTTATACTATTTATATATTAGTGTACACCTATACACAACAGGAGACTAGAAACTTACGGTTCTTAATGAATTTGCTCATAAACTTTTCTGTAGATCAAGTGACTGCTCTTTGTGACCAATTCGATGGAAAGTTGTTATACTACTGTAGTTTGTATAACAGAATTGTTATATTTTTCTTCACTATCAACGTTGATGTCAAGCATACTAATTCAAACACGTTTCAGGACTCAAAAATTATATACTGAATATGAAGTAAGGATTGGAGAACTTTGTGTGGAGGCATAGGATAGAGAAAAATATTCATGAAAATTATCATACATTACAAATATTCTTTATTACAATGGGGGCCTTTGCTTCATTGGAAAATGCATAACAAGATGGTTTTGTAACTTTGTATAAGGTGAGATAGTATAGGAAGGATCTTGATGAATATGTTTTGTTCATCTTCCTCCCAGCTGGAGACTTTGACACCTACATGCCATATGACGATGTTGACCGTGAAATGCAGATAGGTCAAGAAGAGGTCATGGAGGGCGGTCAAAGGTCATTGGACGTCTCTCATCGTCTGGCGGAAGCTATCGGTGTTAGCTCTCACAGGATGCAAGTCATGAAGGCATCGTTCTTTGGCGAGGAAGAAGAGGATCAGTACGCCCATTCGGCGTCATTTGCAAAAGCTGCGGGGATGGATGACGAGAAGAGGGCACCACGACCGACCCGCGAGCCGCTGTTCGAGCGAGAGCCATCAGGGGAAATGTGGCAGGCAAACATGATGGGTAGTCCTGCAAAGTTCCTTGCGGGTATGTCGTCTCTTGCGTTGCGTGGCCGAGTTGCGAGTCCAATCCCGCGTCTTCTGAGGGAGTCGATGGATATCAGAGATCAAAGCCACTTAGGAAAGGGAGCCTACCCCTCGGGGCCTCTCATGCCAGGTGGGATGAGCCCTCATGATAAGGTTCCGAAGGTCGTTGGTTCAAGACCCCACCTTGGTCTGGTTCCCGTGGAGCAGTCCGTTGTGAATGATTTTCACAATCATATAGCCGATGCAGGACTTATGATGGGGCGGTCATTTCGGGTCGGTTGGGGACCGAACTGGACGCTTGTCCATTCGGGGACCGCCGTTGGCGTTCAAGGGCTCAAACCAAAAATCAAGGAGGAATCGATGCCTTTCACTCTACTCACCTCTAAATCAATGGTCAAACCAGCAACGGAAAGTTCCCCATTCAAAGTGACTCTAGAGAAAGTGAACATTGCACCGATGTTTGGGAAACCAGGGAATACCACAAGAATGTATGAAAGATCACTTGAGGTTGAGCTGGAGCACAGCAAGTGTGCCACGGAACAATCCTGCCCTGCGTTTGCTCCACAATCCGGTATCGATGCGTTGCACAGATATGCCTTAGAAGCCATCAGAGATAAGAGAGATGGCACAGGAGATGATACAGAACTCTTAGAGCACACCCGATTAGTGTGGGCTCTCATGGTAGCCCTATGGGGCCAGCTGCCTGAGGAAGAAGGGAAAGCTCCGCTCGATCCCACCGGGTACCCCTGCCGCAAGGCCAGGAGAAAGGCCATGTCACGATGGCTTTCAGACGCCTGCCGGAAGCACATCGACAACGAAGTCCAGGACTCCAAATTCCGCCATCTCGGCCACGTGGAGGCCATCTTCGCTCTCCTCACTGGGAGACAGATCAACGAGGCGTGCCTGAGGGCGCAGGAATCAGGCGATCACCGTCTCGCGCTCCTCCTCGCGCAAGCTGGAGCCTCTTACGAAGCCCGTCATCTTGTCGCGACGCAGCTCATCCACTGGGAGCAGCTGCGAGCGGATCAGTTCATCGCCGACGAGTACATCAAGGTGTATTCTTTGCTCGCTGGGCAGCTGGTGTGGCAGTCTTCGAAGGGCGGGGTGAATGTTTGCGAGGATCTTGACTGGAAGAGAGCCCTCGCAGTTCACCTTTGGTATCACAACTCCCAGGAGGCCTCCATTGCTGATTCCCTGACATCGTTCGAGGAAGGCTTCAATGGTGAGACGGGTTACTCATGATATAAACTATTTCTGTAAAATTAAGTCGAACACCAATCCAAGGGTCCTTTGTAATGCTATTCAAATCAAAATCAGCTTGTGATTTTTGTGTTCGCACAGTTGAATACACGGCATGTGAATCTACTATCTATGACCCACTTTATTTTACGGAAATAGTTTAATTATGTTCAAATAATATTAAGAATGACTGACATCAGTTCTTGTGCTGAATGATTGAAAGTTTTAAGAATATAACATTCAATAATGTACTCTTGTTTTCGTAGAGTCAAGAACTTTGAGTAGGAATTAGTTAAACACCGGCTATGCAATCTCTTACAATTTTACATACTTATATCTGGTCCCCTTGTTCTTACACTTTCCAATCCCTCGTTGCATGAAAAGAGTTTCTTTTAAATCTAATTACAATATTTTGCAAAAATCCTTCTCTCTCCAGGTAAATCAGCTCTAGGTGAATACTGCTTACCACCAAGGCCTCCTTACATGGAGAGCAATCCCGGATTCTACCGCGAGGACCTGAGCGCCCTCGAGTCGATGGACGAAGGGGATGGACTCGCCCCTAGCCGCGATACGTTCCCGGTCTGGGATATGTGCTATCATCTACTCAAGCTGTACTGCGACCGAACGCATCGCATGCACAATGTCTTGGCTCCCACAGCTCACTCACCCTACCAGTTGGACTACAGACTAAGGTGGGTTTCTTTTTTTGAAGATAAAAGAAAGCAAGCTTTGTTAGGAAAAAGAAATAAATTCAGAGTCATAGGCTGTAAGCCCGCGTCTCTCATTCTTAAATTTTTGTTTTCAATTGAAAAAATTAGTGGCCTTTTTTTCACAATTGAGTATAAATCTCTAAAACAGCTAAGTCAAAAAAACATAGTATAGCAGGGACTGAATTTAAGAATTTGCAGGGGAGCTACAGATAGCTCTCCTCGATGCTCTCAAGGAGAGTTTTAGGGGAGCTAAATTGGGTCTTCATGTAGTAAAATTGGGGTTACAAGGGGCTCAATAAATCACTCCCCAAAAAGCAATTAAGGGGAGCTTTAGGATAGCAATCACTCTCACTCCCTTTAAAATGTATTCGCTGTTATGGGCATAACTTGTTGCATCTTTTCTCCTTATCCAGCTTGTATGTAGACTATAAGTCAATATTTTCCCACTCCAAATTGATGGGTCTTTCACAACTGACGATAAATATCTAAAAGCTAAGTCAAAGACACATGGCATGTTCTAACTTCTTACAACTTTTCTCCTCATCCAGTTGGCACGTGTCCCAGGTCCTCCAAGCCCTCGGCTACACCCACCTCTCCCCACACCGGCAGGCGCACCTCACGATCAGCTACGCCTCCCAGCTGGAATCCCTCGGCCTCTGGCACTGGTCGGCCTTCGTCCTCCTCCACCTTCCCAACGACCTCTCCCGTGAGGACCTCCTCCGGTCCCTCCTGGGCCGTCACATCACGTTAGAGCTGAGCGGAGACCAGCTGACTGCACAGGAGAGCTTCCTCGTCCATCGTCTGCATGTTCCGGTTGAGTGGATCCACGACGCGAAGGCCCTGAGGGCGCTATACGAGGGGCGGGACCGCGAGGAGGCGTGGCATCTTCTCAGGGCGGGGCGATGGAATGATTGTCATTTGGTGTTGATCAAGAAGATAGCTTCGGATGCTATTATCAATGGTAAGTTTATTGATCTCATCAAGGTTTAAGTGTATTGTAACGTACAAAGAAACTTGAAAAATGTATGGTTAATGTAATAAGCTATGAAAGTCTGACTTCCTCCATATGACGTTGTGATAGGATGGTTTGACTGGACACTGCTATTCAGTTTCTTGATCAAATAGCACAAGAAAATAATCAGTTGTTTCATAGTCTTTCCTAACTCTAAGAATTACCTGGTGAAACATCACTTACGTATTGTAAAAAGTCCATGAAATTTAGCTACACGTATGCATCAATCAAAATTCCAAGATCCTTGAACAGAATGACAATCATGTTCCTAATTATTCAGGGGTTCACCACTCATTTTTGGTTCCTTTTGCAAGAGTTTTTTAATCTGTCATCTATTGTGAACATGTTTTCTCCCAGAAGTTTCTTAATTGAAGGTACCCCTGAGGTCTATTTTACGCAAGCTGTTACAAGTACATGCATTTCTATGTTTTGTCTTTCAGAGAGCTATGGTTTCCTCAAGGGAGTTCTAGATGAATTGGGCGATATGGAGAGGTCAGCCCTTATCCAGGACTGGTCAACTAATGGTCAAGTCTACCTGGACTTTATCAACATCAACCAGGTATGGTCATTCTATTTTTTGAAAACTTTTGAAATTTCACAATCAAATAATGAACCTGTTTTTGTTTGCATGCCTCTGTTTATTTTTCTCAGTCATTTTAATACAGAAGAATATGAAATAGAACAATGTTTGATAGCATAGAAAGTGGAGGGACATTTTTGGAGGCAGCTCAATTTTTAGATGGAGTCACATTTGGAGCTTTTAGCTCATATAGATGTTTATGCCAGATGTGTACCTTTGCAAGGGGTAGGATAACAAAGAGGGAATAAGAAAAGGACTTTCGTCAGCAAGCAGTCCGACAGGCAAGCAAAACATTGACAAATCAAAAGAAATACAAATGAATACTTCAAAAAATTTGTCAAGAGACACTTATTTTCTATGTATACCAACCCCTACTTCATACAGGTCCTTTAGAAGAAAATCACAAAGAAATATTCTTGAGAACATGCATCCTATTCTTCTAAGATGATTCCGGAGGCATTATTTAGAAACATTCCCCCCTGCAGCATGTCATTGATAATGTGATATTTTCTTTGCAGCGTCTGGAGTCGCTCAGCAGACGTGAACCAACGACCTTTGAGGTTGAGAAGCTTCATCCGGACATTGCATCGCTATGCCTACGTGTGGGCGGAGTCTACTGCCATACGGTAAAGGATCGAGTGTGTCGCTCCGAGATGGCCAAGCGAACGGCCAACATGATGAAAGCTGTTCTAACTCTTCAGGTAAATATCTCAGCCCTGTCAACCGTTATATCACACATTCCACCCAAATTTATATTTCTCACCTTATATATTCTAAATTGCTTCATAAAAGGTTCTGAGACCTATAGATACATGCATTGACTCAAATTTCAAATGTATTCTATATTTTGTACTCCAGACATTTGGAAAGTCTACATGCCTCGTAATCAGATATGGTAAAGCTAAAATAATACCAAACTTTTAAAAGAGTTGTACAACAGACAAAATTTTTGTTGATTAGCCAAGTATTGTCCGGAATTAATTGTTAATTGAAACAGGCATTATCATTTAGCAAAAAAGCTTTTTCAACATAGAAGGAGCTGCGCTGCAGGAATTACAATGATTTTAATTGCTCCAATGAAATGTAACTTGCCATTGATTGCCAATTTTCATCAACACCCACTATGATTAAAAGTGACGTCTCCTTAATCTTTTGCCCCCTATGTTTTTCTAATGCAGCAAGAGAGTCTGGCCAGCGCTGCTGGCTCCTCACCGACTAGAGGGCCAAATCCACTCATTCCATCCCGGCTCCTGGCACCTCACATCACCAAGCTCCCTCTTCCGGAAGATTATAGTCTCCAGGAACTGCGTCAACTTACCAGGAGCTACACTCAGGAGCTCACTGCCTGATTTCATGAACTAATTTAGCAAAACAGATTCAATGGTTTCATGGCTCTTCATGCCTCAATTTACCAAGCTCCCTCTGCCAGAAGATTGCAGTCTCCAGGAGCTACTCCAACTTACCAGGAGCTACACGCAGGAGCTGACCGCCTGAATTCAAGAACTGTCTTACTAAAATGGGATTTGATCCTCGCATTCCATCCCGGCTCCTGGCGCGTCACATCACCAAGCTCCCTCAACCAGAAGATTATTGCTGTGTCAACTTATCAGGAGCAACATGCAGGATCTCACCGCTTGAATTCAAGAATTGTTCTACTAAAATAGAGATTCAATGGTATCATGGCTCCTGATACGTCATGTTACTTAGCTCCCTCTGCTGTAAGATTATAGTCTCCAGGAGCTGTGTCAACTTACCAGGAGCAACATGCAGGATCTCACCGCTTGAATTCAAGAATTGTTCTACTAAAATAGAGATTCAATGGTATCATGGCTCCTGATACGTCATTTTACTTGGCTCCCTCTGCTGGAAGATTATAGTCTCCAGGAGATACGTCAACTTCCCAGGAGCTATACGCAGAAGATCGCCGCCTGAGGTCAAGAATTGTTTTACTAAAAATGTAATACAATCCTGTTGCAGCTACTGGCTTCTTTTATGGTATCACAAAGCTTCCTGTGCTGCAAGATTACATCAAATTTTGTGAACCAATTTACGTATAGGGGATCCAATCTTATTGCAGCTTCCGTTTCCTTGAATCATGAAGCTCCCTCTGCTCCCTCTACTCGATCGAGGAGCTGCGTAAACTGACCAGGAGCTTACCGCCTGATTTCAAGAACTTATTTGATAAAAGTGTAATCCAATCGCATCACGACTCCCGATGCCTCATTAAACCAAGCTATTTTGGGACTGAAATCATGTCATCCAGTTTCAATATGACAGGAAAACTACTTCCAAGACATTTATTGAAAAAATTATTTGAAAATTTTTAATTGATATGCTTATTGCCTCTACATGTATTCTATTGAGTGTACTTAACACACAGATGGGGATCGCTAAATGTATAAAGTTGAAATTAACTGCAAATTCTTTATGAATTAAAATGCTCATCTTCATAAAATAATAATCTTTTAGGTCGACAGTTGGATGCACATTGGTACTTTGGTACCTCTCTTTCAAATTATGATTGACAAGGAATATGATTTTTCATTTCATTTTTAAACATTTTTTGGGTGGCATCATTGCCATATGCAATGTCGGGTATGAAAACAGAAGGAATTTTTCTCTCCATTAATTGAAATATTGCATGTTGCATATGTGATGTATATTACGAGTGACAAATAGTCTACCAATGTTAACTTTAAAAGTATATATTGTACATTATGTAGATAAATGTATTTTCACTTCCAGATCGGAGCGAATTAAAAAATGTATCATAATGATGTTAATGCCAGTACCAAATCTAGATTTTGATAAGAACTTTTTGTATGCTATTCTTATTATGATGGAAGATTGGTGAGTTTATGAGGTTCATGTATCTGGAAAATGTTTAACGTTCTGTTTACTTTTTTTTTCAACCTAATTTAATAGTTGATAATTGTCCTGAATATAATGAATGTGTAGGCAATATGTGATTTTATGCTTGTTTAAAATGCTAAGCATACCAGGATATATTACTAGTACACCAGTGATTTGGCGTAGTTGTACACTTCAATAAATTATTTCCATACTAGAAAGATATTTCATTATGCTCTCTGATATGAACAACCAAAAAGGCACATATTCCGAGGCATACAGTGCAAATGGGGGAATATTCATATCAATGTAATCAAATTCAAACCCTTTGATAATAATCACTTTTGTAATTGTGTGTGAATTGCTCCAAAATAGTTCAGCTGTTTGATGTTGTTAGGATACATTGGCGGTGTTACGCCAGACTGGTACCAGTTCTTGTGCTGAATGATTGAGAATCTTTTGCGTATTAGTCTCGTTAACGTCCTCCAGTTAGGTCGCGCATAACTTTAAGAACGATTAGGTGAAACGCCGCCCTTGTGTCCCAAACCCACTTGTTATCTTTGTTTATTTAATTTCACATCATTAGTTTTTTTAGAGTTATCTTTTGTGTTGCCTGAGTGCCATTATCATAAAATGATACAAAAAATGAGATCAGTCTCTTCATTATGTGTAATTCTGAATCAATTTCGCCCTCAGATGCTAATGATAATGAACGGCTTTTATATAGCGCTTATCAACTGTTCATGAGAATTCCCTAAGCGCCCTGCAATTGCAGCATTATTTCAAGGAATAAATATTCCTACCAGGTACCCATTCACCTCACCTGGGTTGAGTGCAGCACAATGTGGATGAATTTCTTGACGAAGGAAATTACGCCCTGGTTGGGACTCGAACCTACGACCCTGTAGTTGAAAGGTGAGAGTCGTGACCACTACACCGAGGCACCTCCACAGAGATACCAACCATTCCAGAATATTGTCAAAATTAAATTGTGAATAACTCAACAGCTCAAAAAAGTGAGAGTGAATATGCCAATAACCATACTCTCAGTGTTTCGCTTTTATTGAAAGCCTTTAATTTATAGATGAAAATTAATCTTATGCATTCTCCAGAATGGTTGGCATCTCTGCTCATGATGCTGAATTTGTTATGTTTTTGTAATCATATGCAGAAATGCCAACCGTTACAGAATAATCATTTATAAGAATACACTCACGAAATGGCTGAATCAAAATGTATTTTTATCAGACAAACCACTCAAACAAACCTTCTATTGTTACGGTCATGAAAATTATATTAAGATTAACACTATATACCATTTTAGAATATGTATTGGGGTCAAATTTTAATATGAATAATGCAGTAGCTGATTTAAAGTGAGAGATAACTTTACATTATTGACCATACTACAGTGTATAAATTCATATGAAAATACTCCTCATTCATCATCTGGTAGTTTGAATCTCTGAATTAACATAAGAACACATCAGTTTTCTGGGACAGTTCGCAACTCTGCATTTACATTGTATGTAGAACATACAGGAATATTTCATGCTGCATGTTGATTTCTCCATATCTCTAGTATAAATTATTCTGTTGAGGTTTGTTAATTATTAGTATTGTGATTTAGGAATAATGCACTTAAAGTGAACAAGTACTGTTGCCATATCAGGAGAGTCAAATTATTCTTGTTTTTATTTTGATTAAATGATTAATTGATGTAATTTTGTCGAAGCAAGTTTTGTAGAAAATGACGTACTTTTGAGATGATTTGTCAAGAAGCCTGAAGAAATAAATGTAACATTGTCATGATTAAATCTGATTTCTTGTAATGATTTTGAGGGTGGATATAATTATTATGGTTAATGTTGGTATGATGATGGTGGTTGTGATGTTGGTGATGATGATTATGTTGTTGACGATGATGATGTTGGTGGTGTTTATTATTATTTTGTTTATTATTTTTTTGTTGTTTGTTTTTATTTTTGTTGTTTTGATGATGATGATGACGTTGATGATGATTGTGATGGTTGTGATTACGGCAGTACTGCCGTGGCAGTTGAGACAGCAGTAGTTATGGATGTGAGGGTGGAGATGATTGGGAATGATGTGATGATTGTGGTGGTGATGATAATGATATCTGATGGTGATAATGAGAATGATGATGTTGATGATGGCAATACTGATCACTATAATGATGATGCTGATTGTGTTGATTTTGATGGTGAATGTGGTGATGCTTGTTCTGATCGTGATAAATGATGATGACAATGGTGTTTATGGTTGATATGACAATGATGGTGGTAGTGGTGGTGACAGTGCTTGTACAGTCCAGCCTCGTTATAAAGAGCACTGATATAACTAGATCTCGTTATAAAAAGGTTGTCTTCCTGTTCCCTTCTCTTTGTATTTTATTGTATTTTGGCTCTGATATAACAATGTTTTGATATAAAGAGATTATTTCTCTCGTCTCAGGACCTCGTTATAACAAGGCTTGACTGTACTACATGATATAATGATGATCATGATAAAATCTGAAAATATCAATCATACTTTGTACAGATAAACCTATATATAACACAAGCCTTGTGACTAGAGATTTAACATTTTTACATAGGAAACCTTTTTACATTGGAGCCAAAATACAATTTAAAAAATAGAGTTGAGGCCTGAAAATCACCTTGTTATAGCCAGAGATCACAATATCTGTCCTCTCCATACAAAGGTTGGACGGTTCTAAACTTTACCTGTACTTTACTAGTACAACCACGGTACATTGTAAAAATATTGAGGGGCAAATGACACAAAAACTTCTCAGATTTAGCCATTCTGAGAAAAATGAAGATTTCTATAACACATTGCTCATGGTACAAAAGTACAGTTTGAATGGATGATTTTTGTTTTTCAAGAAACATTTGAGCCCGTATTGGCTGGTATTCCTACAGGAGAGTTAACTTCACCCAGGTCAAGTCATTGTCATGAAGACAATTGGTTTAACATTTCGATAACCAGTGTCTGAATAATCATAGCTTGGACCCGGGGTAAAGATGAACTCGCTATCAGAATACAGGCCATTGTGTTGATTAAAAAGGTCAAATTTTCCTCAATATTTTTATATAAAAACCTTATTTTTGTCCAACAAGAGCCTAGTGAGGTCACCTGACCTTTGATGCAATTGTTTTTCAATCATAATAATTTACAGCACCAAATTAATTCATCTCCTATACACAATAAAACACAAATCAATGAGTAAATTTTGAAAATATAATAAATGTTTTATTTTAAATACATTTACAAATTCATTCTTGAAACAATGTACATTTGCAAAGAGACATCATTTTCATTTCATATTTGCAAATTTACGTACCTGCTAAAGGTTGTAAAATTGACAAACGGAGCTTGCATTCAAGGGGATTGGGGGGGGGGGGGTTCACTGACAATTATATACCTCTCCTCATAAGCGGAAAGGTACTGTATAAGCTGAAAATTTTGTGGTGGTTTTATTTTCTCTAATTTCGCGGCTATGGCCTCGTGAAAATTTCCACTCTGTATAAGGCACATTCAATTGTGTACAAACACTGTCAAAAACGTGAAAATAACAACACGCCAATGTGTCAAACTGGTCGGAAATCACGAAAATATCTGTACGCTAAAATATTGGCTTTATACAGTACTCGAACAGAGAAAAGTGAAGGGGGCATAGCGCTCTATACAGAGATGGGAGCAAAAAAATAGTACTCCTTAAATTTTCTTTCATATTTTGCTTTGTGAGGGGGTACTAAGATTAATAGATGTCTTTGAATGCAGGACATCATCATACCATACCACCTATCTCTGTGGAAAATATTCCATTTTCTAGTGGTATTTTCTATTCTATTCACCATTTACTAGAACAATTTTAAAATGTCATTGAAGAATAAAATTTAACAAATAAAGATTATCATTCAGGAATCTAAAAATGTCATATTAGGAATAAGAGAATTTCAAAACCACAAATTTTGAAGTAAATACAACTTACACTCAAATGAAAAAAATTGGGAAAAGGCACAAATGTACAAGATGGTGAGAACATATAATCCATACATAAAATCGGTAAACAGACTCTAAATGTTAAAAGGGGTAGAAATTGAAGTAAGGTCATGTGAAACGGTCACTAAGGAGATGACTTGATTTTTACAAAAATATAACCACACACACACAAAATGTAGCAAGAAAATGTAACAATTCAGTAAAGCCAACAATAATAGTTACAATAAATAGATTTAGGGAGTTTATGTAACATATCATGATAGAAGTTTACTGATTTGAAATGTACCTACTCTTCATTTGGTAAAAATTAATACAAAAATTATTCAAAAATGTAATAAAAAATACTCGCGCTTTACTGTCATCATTACATCAGTTAAAAACAATACAAATTAGAATTGTCCATCATACACATTTAAACATGCTCTTCGCACATGGTGTAATGGAAACAAGGGCTTTGTGATTACCATAGAAATTAGTCTAATGCCCACTGCACATATTACATGTAAAACCTGCCTACGATCCGATTTTACAAGAAAGTGTAATATTATCTCTCAGAAACATTCAAACATACAGAACATTATCTGTCTATTGTGATTCTGAATAATCCAATTAATACAGTAATATAATTGAGGAAATGAAATGATGCAAGCGTTCTCATTTGAAAAAACACCAAATCAGGGAGGTGTTTCACCAAGATAAGAAAGACTTTACGCACAACTTTAAGTGCGACTGGTATCCCTTCTTCCGCGTAATCATTCATAATATTACGCGCATTCAGCGCAAGAAGGGATACCAGTCAAACGTAAAGTCGTGCAAAAAGTCTTTCTTATCTTGGTGAAACACCTCCCGGCTGCGATAAGAAAGCAGGAACAGTTTTTAAGATTTGTCTACAATTTGAAACTGATTCGTCCGTTATATCTTGTATCAAGCTGATTTACATCAAATAAGTATTAATAATAATAATAATAATTATATAATTAATTATAATATTAATTAATAATTAATAATATTGATTAATATATAATTAAATAACATTTATATGGCGCTTTATACTGGTGTTTCTAAGCGCCTTGCTATTGCTAAACTAAAGCCTTAACAAATTATTTTTAATAAATTAAATCAAATTAAAAAAGAACGAGGAAAAAAGAAATAAAATTAAGGAATTTAAAATTACAACTAGACATTTAATTCGTCATGTAGACGAATTAGGTGGTCTGTCCTTGATGTTAGCGTTTGAAATGGTAGATATGATGAAGAAAAAAAATATAGATGACAAGAAATGTATGTCACAGCTGGGATTCGAACTCACGACCTTCACATTAAGAAAAATACAATTTTACCCATTGATTAATACACGCAGGATTTTCTCCATGGGATATTACACGCAGATTAGGACTGGTATTCTCGTGTCATACATTGTGCAGAAAATTTCGATATGATCCTGACGGCTTATTAAAAAATAAATGGCACACTTACGATAGGGAATATTCTCAGCTACAACATACTAAAAGCTGGGCGAAAATCGACCAAGAATAAAGGAGCTGCTGCTCTTAAAGGGATAGAAGGTAGAATCCGGATATCACCAAGATTCGTTTCTCATAGACTTTGTGTGTAAAACAGTGGAAATTGACATACCTATATACATGTATATCGTAAAAATACACCATGTTACAGTTGTCAAAATGAAAAACTGTGAAACTGATTTTGTGCAGAATTTTCTCAGCTACAACATATCAAAAACTGGGAGCAAAATGACCAATATTGACAGAGTTATGTACGAATTGGCATACATTTTATGACGCCATTTCGGAAAAAATGAAATTTTGAGTTTAGGCGCCATTTTGATGACGTCACAACGTTTATGACAGGTATACAGCACATGAAATCATGTCCACAACTCATACTTTATACGTTCATGAAAAAAAAATCGGGGGTCAACGGACTCGTTTACGAGNTAAATTAAATTGTCCATCATACACAGTAAAACATGCTCTTCGCACATGGTGTAATGGAAACAAGGGCTTTATGATTACTATTATATAGAAATTACTCTAATGCCCACTGCACATTTTATGACCTTCGAACAATCCGATTCTAAGAAAGTGTGATATTATCTTTCAGAAACATTCAAACATGTAGAACATTATTTTTCTATTGAGATTCTGAATACTCAGATTAATACAGTAATATGATTAAGAAAATGAGATAATGCAAGCGTTCTCATTTGAAGAAACACCAAATCAGGGAGGTGTTTCACCAAGGTAAGAAAGACTTTACGCACAACTTATAAGTTCGACTGGTATCCCTTCTTGCGCGTAATCATTCATAATATTACGCGCATTCAGCGCAAGAAGGGATACCAGTCGAACGTAAAGTCGTATGTAAAGTCTTTCTTATCTTGGTGAAACACCTCCCGGCTGCGATAAGAAAGTAGGAGCAGTTTTTAAGATTTGTCTACGATTTGAAACTGATTCGTTCTTTATATCTTGTATAAAGCTGATTTACATCAAACAAGTTTTCTAAACAAGAATCAGGTAGATTTCAATCGTCAAAATGCCCATATTGATTGCTACTTCCCAAATCGGATCGTAAGTCTGTGGTAACGTATGCAGTGGGCTTTATAATAATAATAGGTCCATTTATATAGCGCAATCACTATATGCATATACTCTACTTCGCTTGATACTAAGTACCATATTATTACCCTGGCTATAACTGCCGAGCAAGCCAGTTCGGCACTCAAGCATTCCAAGGAATAAATTCCTACCAGGTACCCATTTTTCACCTGGGTCGAGTGCAACAAAATGCGGGTAAATTTCTTGCTGAAGGAAATTAGCGCCCTGAGTGAGATTCGAACCACCGACCCTCTAGTTAAGAGGCGAGACTGAGTCCTAACCACTACACCGAACCACTATAACACGAAATTCACTGAAGTTTAATGATTGTAAATTTTCAGCAATCTTAAATGTAAAATGCAGGTGACAGTTCTAACAGAACTGAGTAATGAGAATAAACGACAACAGATATTTTCTGGCATAAAATAGGAAAAGAAACAAGTTGACATTTTATAAGAAGTTAAAATGTAGTCAGAAAAAAAAGAAAATCAAATGACTCTTCGACTACATTTTAGGTTGGAGAATATAACCTATCTATATATACACAAAGTTATAGAACAAAATAGCATTGCACACAATACAATTTGGAAGCAATTTCATTAAAAAGGTATAAGTAATACACATAGGAAACATAATAAGTACTGCATTCATGTTTGATATTTGATAACACACTTCCAAAAATCACTAAATAGCAAAATACTGCAATGCAATTTCATTTTAAAAAATTAGTGGTTACAAATATTTCCTTTAAAATTGTAATATCTTGTAAAACAGCTCCAAAATTCCCTTTTCATTAAAAAGCACCATACAAATTTACAATGAATAAAACACCATAAAAATGTGAAGTGTCCGTCTATCAATTTTTTTGGCATTCACATTGAAATATTCATCTTAAAATTTTGTTTGAAAAATATTAGGACTTTCTAATTAAATTTAATGTTTACTTAAAAGTTCCCCTCTGTATCAAACACACCTTTTTATTGAGTAAAATATAATTGCACTAATTCTATTTCTAAAATAATCACAGTTGCACTACAAACTTTTATGTTGGACCATCAATTACTGCAAATACAATAGAATGAATCTAGCTGTCATAAATTTGAAATGATATCTAGATTTTAATATCAACCTCATGCATAATGTGTAATGGTTGGCATCACTTTTTATTATGTATCAGCACTTAAACTCATTGGAAAATAGCCAAATGGTTTCCAAGAGAACTTCGAAAACAGAATTCCAAGGTTTTTCAATGACTTTTCCATATATATTAAAGGGTTTCCCATAGAACTTGGAAAACACAATTCCATGGCTTTTCAATGACTTTTCCATGACTATAATTGCTACTTTCCATGACTTCCTGTCTGGAACAGTTTCCAAAATCACTTACCCTATGATGTCCTTGACCTCTCCTCACAACCATCCATTCGTTCCACCCATCAGCACTTACTCATGACAAGTCCATCTCATAAGTATATAAAGGGCAATTTCATGATCAGAGTAGCATTTTCCTTTCATCAACACCCAAAATTCAACAAATTTCCATGAATTTTCCATGACTTTTCAATGACTTTTCACACTAGTTCAAAATTCCCTGACTTTTCTCTGACTTTCCATGACCACAAATTTTCCAGGATTTTCCTGGACTGTGGGGACCCAACATACAACCATCCTGAACAAAGCAAAAGATAAATCTACAGCGGAAACTCGGTATACAGAGATCTAATAGAACAAATTATCTGTTATAAAGAGGTAACAATTCTGGTCCCAGCTCTAAAAAACTTGTTGTTCTTTTACTCTGTAATAAAGAGATTACTGCTACAACAAGCATTTTGATGTTCTCCAGCTCTTCATTATACTGAGTTTCCACTGTATATATTCCTGCATCACGTTGAGAAACTTTGCACAATGCCCAGGATGGACACATAAGTACCTGCGCCAAATCCTATCAGACCAAGCACACAGATGAAGATGTTCTTGAGAAGTCGGAGGATGATCTTTGCCGATGCGTAACCTTGGTAACTGTACGTCAGCTCCTCGATGATGGGAGGGAAGATGAGTGCGAGGGTTGAGCTGGCCATGGCCCCGACCAGTGAGATGAAGAGAGGGAGTTGTGGGATTGCGATAGCGAGAGTCACTATAATGAGACAAAATGTCAATACATATTATAAAACTCAAGAGAGACAGAGGGAAACAAATAGGGGAGAAATGGGTATTGAAAAGAAGGAATGGAAGAGGGAGAAGAGGGAAAGAGTTAGGAAGAGGGAGAGGATGAGTAAGAGATAGGAGAGGGAAAGAGCGAGGGAGAAAAAGGGGGAGAGGGAAGGAGAGAAAGGATGAAAAAAGAGGAAGAGGAAGAGGGAGGAGAGGAACAGAGAGGGGGAAAGGAAGTAAGGGATAGAGTGAGATGAAGGAGAAAAGGGAGGAGAGAGGGTGAGGTGGATACAGACGGACAGAGGGAGGGAAAGATAAATAAAGAGGTACAGACGGAGTGAGGGAGGAGGGATGGGGAGGAGAGATGATAGGAAGGGAGAGAAAAGGGAGCAGGAGATTATTCTCCTCGATGATGGGAGGGAAGGTGAGTGCGAGGGTTGAGCTGGCCATGGCTCCGACCAGTGAGATGAATAGAGGGAGTTGTGGGATTGCAATAGCGAGAGTCACTAGAATGAGACAATAGACATAGAAAAGGGCCATCCCATAAATGATCGAATGCACATTCACACACTTTATTCCATATGACATACATGTACATATAGATCCTACTGAAATAAAAGAATCTTCATTTCACTATGGTGCTTGAAATATGATTTGATCAGGGCTTCATATATATACAAGGCAATTTGACATTTCTACTCAAGGCAAAAATGATAGAGAACTATAGGAAATCTAAAGAGGACACCCACAGCAATTGCCTTGGGTTGCAATGGGCGAATCATCGTAGGAGCAGTCAACAAATTGAATTATTGAAAGCCAATCAACATGAACACATTCTTTGCAAATTAAAAGTTTGCGGTAACACTCTCTGCAATGTGTATACGGTAAATGTTGACATCTTATGAATTCTTTGCTTCATCTATTATAAAATAATGAATTATTAAAGAAATTACTAGACATGGACACTTGCGTTAGGTACAGGCCGATCTTTAGGAAATTAGATCAACAGGTGGGAGCTCAATAAGAGTAAGTACATATTCTTAACCTTTCAGTATGGATGTTCATAAAAGAGGGGAACTTTAAAGAACAATTTCTTATTTACATCTGAATTGTTCAACTTACTTGTGATGAAAACAAGTATTGTTCTGAAGATATACTCGGCTAAGGTGTGATATTTCTCCTGTCGTATTCTGTTCCTGATGGGCGGCCAGACGAAGCTGAGCGGAACGTAGAACTGAAGACCGTACGATATGAAGATAGCCCCTACAAAAAGGAGTTTGGTAGCAGTGTATACTCTGGATAAAGAGAGAATATGAAAACTTATGAGGGCATTGAAGACCGTACGATATAAAGATGGCCCCAACGAAGAGTAGTTTGGTGGCCGTATACACCCTGAGTAGGATAAAAGAGAGAATATGAAAATTTATAGGGTCATTTTTTCCGCTAAAAAAAACACTCTTTAATTATTCAATTTTGGCTTGCAACCCCAAAACAAACGCTTTGTTAAATTATTCTGACCAATGTGATAAAATAAGTACTTAAATGATAGCAATTAACCCAAACATTTGCTTTGCAGCATAAAAAGCTGATAACAGGTTATTGTACTAGAGCAATAACTTGCCATCGGAAAGCTTATACTCAAGTACACATAACTCTGGGTGCCATACTAAAGTTACCCTTTCATCATGCAAAACTTTTTGCTGAAGGCTTATGTACTTGAAAAATAGCTTGCCACCATCAACATCATCATCATCATCATCATCATCATCCTCATCATCATCATCATCATCATCATCATCATCATCATCATCATCATCATCCTTATCATCATCATCATCATCATCATCATCCCCATTGCCATCAACATCATTATCACCATCACTGTCATCGCCATCCACATCATCATCCTCGACATCATTACCACGTGACCATCATCGTAACCACCATTACCACAATCACCATTGTCCTTACCATCATTATCATCACAACCATTATAATCATCATCATCACCAACATCCTCCTCATTTAAACTCACCCAGTATCTGGTAGATAGATGGTAACTGTATCTGCCAAGTCATTGCCAAAGCACAAGTAGCCTAGCGTACCAGTGGTGATGTACAGAAATGCTACCACAAACATCCCAATTAACAAAACTTTGGGAAAATCTTCTGGATGTTTTGTCTTGTTTTCAAGAGGGAGCACCTATAAAAACAAACAAACATTATGAAGAAAGAAAATCAGTGAGAAGTCAAGAAATACTTGTCAATAACATGAAATTTGTTGTGAATTACCTACATGTAATAGAAATAGATACAATTTTACAAATAATCGCATTTGATACACCTGTACATAGTACTTCACTCATAATACATACTTTGAAGGTCAACAAAAAGATAATCATTTTTGTAAAATGTGCTAACTAATAGGGTATTAATATGAGTGTGTCTGAAGAATAGAGTTTAACTTGCAGTTTGTTTCTTGGATGATTGAAGTGAAATGCAGATTACAAATTCTCTAAATGTAGTTTGTTGAACAAGATTAAGCATGGTTATTGATTCTCAAAGTGCATATGCAAGGTCTCTTGACATTAGATTAATTTTCGTAATTTTTTTTATAATCATTACTCTAGTATCATTCATGTCAATGCCACTAATGTTTTCAAGAAGTGGGGGACAATTTCAATTACATCGGATAACCTGAGATGTGTACTTACCACACCAATACCCTCAAATGAGTACATGGCTGTCCCAAAGAAGAATGCTATTCCATCGATGCCCCCAAATAATGTTAATGAGCTTAGCTTGAAGGGCTCTTTTGCACCGTGACCAAAATGTGTGAACATGTACTGAAATTGAAATATGGAAACAAGAAAAAAATAGTATTCATTTGAAAGTTGTTGTGAAATCACAATGGTATACTGATACATGAAGATTATAATTTTTCTACAATGAAAAAGTATTTTCAATTCATTCACTATAATTATGCAAATACAGATCATCCACAGCTCACACTGTGCATACAAATCATAATATATCTTGAACATGAAATTCAATTAGTTAAACTGCACATAACTTACATCACTATTATTTGTTAGGAGTTTTTTTTATAATAACCAACGCCTTTGTAATGCAACATCAATCTGTTAAAATTTCTGATGTGCTGAGGGATAAAAATGGAAAGTACACATAAGAAGGACTTTGATTACTTAACAATGGAAAAAAGGTAAAGAAAATAGGGTAAAAAAAGGCTTAGAGGAGCAAATACTGAACTCATCAACAGAAGCATGGGAGGGGGATGGTTGCAGCTATTCTGGTTTTTCTAGGAAAAATAAGAGGAAAATTGTGCTTGCTTTCCCCAAGTCATATATATTCCGAGCTGTAAAAATCAATCGTAATAAAGATTTTATTTTTTTAAACAATGTAACATCTGTAAAATACAAAATGGAAGCCAACCACGTAACACAACTTACCTCAAATAAAATGGCGATACCAACAAATGACAAGATATTGGCGATGGTTGATAAAGGAGCAAAATCATCTAGATTTCTGATATATACTAATAGGATAACCATTGGTGCTACCATTAGCACGAATAACTTCACATCAGGCACGTTGTCATAGTATTTTAAATATACCTGCAAAGAAACAAAGTGATGTAAGTTGCAAATAACTGTTTTACACGGCAGTGGTTATAGTATGAGCATATAATGAAAATAGCTATTTGTCGGGTTTCTAGCAAATTATAAATACCTGGTGGAATCTAAACATTATGATTATTTTAACAAATTTGACAGCTTTCTTTAGATGACCGTAGGCGCTACCATAAGCACAAATATACGACAACGCTAGATTATTTAGGAAAAAATGCCAGACTAGCAAACAGAAATGAAACCTGTCTTTCTTCTATACCTCTTGTGCAACATTTTGATATTCTCTACAACTCTTTTCAATCTAAATGTTATGCAACAACGTTATGCTTTGACCCCAAACTTATTGTCTATTAAAAAAATCTATGATCATTTATTATTCCAACTGTTATCATATAATGAAAAGTCAACTCTACTGTACGAATTATCATGGAATCTTACCGAACGTATATTATCTGCGATGAAAAGAAAGTACACACAGCAGAATCCAAATTGTGTAATTACTAGGAAGGTATTCACCACTATCCTGAAAGTGAAAATTGGAAATTAATACAGGAAATTAGACATTAATTACATCTAGGACCTGTAACACAATGGAGATACAATATATTGAAAATTAATCATATCTCTGTGGTACACGTTTTTCCATAGACTTACGAGTGATATTTATCGCCACTTAAATTGTATCTTTTATGATACATGCCCCCAGGTTCTTGGATAATATTCAATATCATATTGAATTTTACAATGTTCTTGTGATAATATTCACAGTAATCTGGACAACAAAGAAATTCTTATCACTCTGTTGGAGTGAACCACAATCAATGAATTGTCAGACAAATGTAGACAATCAATATTTACTGGCAAAGATGATAGGCCCACTGAAAATATCAAATCTTTTAATTGACCACACTTTTTATTTTTCATAAAACCGAAAAAAAACCTGTTAATAAAGATAACGTTTAGTTTTGCATTAGTTAAAAAAAGACAGAAAGTATAGAAGAAAAATGAATTTCAATAGTTCATTGAAAAATCTTAAGTACCTGTTTCTTAATGCTATCTGGATAATTGATAATATACAAAGATATAACACAATGTGTATGAAAAAAAATGTAATCAGAACAAAATGTTGGCTGTACATGTCAATGACGTTCAAATGAATAAATTCAAAATTCCAAACTGAAGAAATTGTACATTTTAAAATCATCATTGAGTGCTAAAAAATTGAATGAAATAAAATTAATGTACACTGTCCTGGAGTTATCCTTGTGACAATAAATAGAGTTTTCAAAGATATACATTGTCAAACTTATATTTCCTTTATTTTTTCATTCTTTGTTGGGTATTCATCCATAAAAAGATTAAGATTGGTCAGACAGCTTGATTTTTAAAAAGCCAAACCTTGATTTTTAACTTCATTCTAAATTCAAATTGAGCATCAGCCTACCTTCCTATACCCGCTCTTTCTCTAACCGCTCTTGGAATACGACCCACTTTAAGTGCCGCTTCCGCTACTTCACCGTAGTCTAAGGACACATGTGACGTTCTAGAGAGAAAAGAAAGGAGATAGGGAAAAGGGTACAAAACAGTTTTATGTATGATGGGTTTATATGGAAGAAGACAGTCATTTAGTTACAAATATACATTTTGTGCATAAGAAATGAATCACTGCGAGCAAAACAGACAAAGTAATCGTACGAAATATGCAACTCCCATTTAGGCTTTCATAATAGCAATTAAAGCGATAGATCAGTATTGGGAGGAAGGCGCTTCAGATATTTAACTAGTTTGCGAGCTGCAGTCAAATTATTACCATAATGCAGTTTTTCAATAGTAAATTAGAGCATAATCATAGTTTGTTTGAATGAAATCGATCTAGAAATGGCTTAATCATCGCAAAATAAAAAATCATGCTGCTGTCGTTCTCCCTTTAATTACACAACATGCTTGACATACAAATGAATGCGAACTCACACACCGCGGACAATACCACCGATCGCACCGCCCAATTCAGGCCGACGCTCCCCCGTGCAATAGCACTTTATAGCACACCGTAGGAATAATGGCTGAATGACGTGTTCGACGTAAAATACACAGAATACAATAAAAAATGTAGGCCTACTCCTAATATCCTACACAGATACAGTTTGGCATGTAAAGCAACTTGTGAATACATCAGCTCGTTTAACATCACTTTCTGCATCCCGGTCATTACGAATCTATACCTTTAACAAATAAGAAGGTAACTTCCCTGTTTATTCAGTAAAAATGTGCTACACCTGTTCTAAATTTGGGATAAGAGAAAAGGCATCTTCAGTTATTTCTGTTTTCTAACAAAACAAACTGTTTGTTCTGCTCAAGGAGTTAAGACCTGTCAAGAAGTATATACTTTGAAATTTAAAACAAGTGGTGTATATGAGATGGTAGTGATATAAACTTTGACTAACTGTCATGACCTTTGACCTCAAGATATGACATACGACTTGGAACTAGGAACTAATGGCTCCACAGGTTGTAGCAGCATTTGAAGCATACAGTGCACAGCAATGAGGTGGTGAAGTTTTAAACCATGACCGAGGATCATAACCTTTGACATTGTGTCACAACAACATATGACCTGTGATTATTACCTAATCGCTGCATTGATTCTACCAGCACTTGAAAAGAGGCAACATAAAGTGTGCAACAGAGGTGGTGGGTGAGGTTTTGAACTTTGAAATGGGGCTATGACCTATGACCTACTGTAGGTGTCATGAAATATGACCTACCTACTGCATTAATTGTGGCAGTATTTGAAAAGAAGCAACATGCAATGAAAAGCCAAGATGACAGTGGTTTTCGGGTGGTGAGTGTTTGAAATTAAACCTGGGTCATGTCCTTTGACCTAGTATCACACAACCTGAAGTTATGAACTACCTGCTTCAAAGGTTGTGGCAACACTTGACAAGAAGCAGCATACAGTGTACATCCATGATGGCAATAACTTAGAGGTGGTGATATTTAAACTTTGACCTGATATAATGACCTTTGTGTCATGACATATGACATGCGATTCTGACCTACCTGCTGTATAAATTGTGGCAGTATTCTGAAAAGAAGCAACATGCAATGAAAAGTCAAGATGACAGTGGTTTTTGGGTGGTGGATGTTTGAAATTTAACTTGGGGTCATGACCTTTGACATAATATCACAACATATAACCTATCACAACATATAGCCGCCGCCGCCGCATATAACCTGCAGTTATGACCTACAGTACCTGCTGCATAGGTTGTGGCAACACTTGACAAGAAGCAGCATACAGTGTACAGCCATAATGACAATGGCTATGCGGTTGTACTGTAATGACCTTTGACCTGGGGTAATAAACTTTGACCTAGTATCATGAAATATGACCTGGGTAATGACATACCTGCTGCAGAGGTTGTGGCAGCACTTGACAAGAAGCAGCATACAGTGTACAGCCATAATGGCAATGGCTAGGAGGAGGAAAGGGCCGAGCTGTTGATAAAAAAAACCAAATACAGTATTTATTATAATGATAAAGACAGAAAAAACCTATATGTGACACTGTCCTTCTGTATTTACAAGGTTGAGTCGAGTACTGCAGTGCAGACATCAAGACTTCAAAGGTATAAATTTTGTAGTACATGTACTATACACAGGAGGACCCTCCCCCCCCCCCCCCAAAAAAAAAAATGGGCTTGTCAATATATAAACATTCTAAAATCATCCTGCATTAATTGTAGATTAAGCACATAGACACGCAATGGCAGTTATATGCATTGTTGTTGATATTACGTTTTCCTTCAACATCCAAGGTTAGCAATGATCAATTGAAAAGCTCTCTAGACATTGAAAAAGTGACCAATAACTTAAAATGACCCTGGACTTTGATAGTAAACTTTAAAGAAAAGAAATATGTTGTCCTATAGATTACATGTAGGAACACATTTTCATGCCAAACTCTACACATGTGGGTGATGACTATTTTGATACATGTAAAGAGCCGCTCTAGCATTAATTTCAGGCAATAGGTATTCATATTCCTACTGAATATTCTTATCATTAAATCTCTAGATTATATTTATTTTGCACATACATGGAGTTGTACTTAAAGTGTAGCAAAATATATTTATGACTACTGATGAAATCAAAGTCTAAATAATTCAGCATAAGAAATAATCACCAGCTATTCTTATCTTTTTTCTGAACAATGAATGATATATGCTTGACAATAAAACTAAATTCATTCACACACCCCTTTCCATATTTACTCTCCAGGGCTTACTTCATTTCATACTGTGTATGTCCCTTAACATTATGCTGCCAAACCTCACATCATTTTAAAAAAAACATACTGTGTAATACATTTATATAAATTGCCTTGATTTTCCTGGAAGTTGAAATATTTTCCTAATGTATGATTATCTCTCATTTTTCTCAATATTTCAAATCAAATGTTTCAATATAACCAACATTTACATTGAAAGAAATCAGATCAGAACATTGTAGTTCAAGGCCCAGTAATCAAAGAGTTGAAAGATATAAAATCCTTGCAAATAGTATTATGATGACTATATTACTGCAAAATTTAGACATTGGACTTTGATGATTATTTGCAGTATTAAGAATCAAGTAACATATATGATGAACAATTCTTTGTGAAAAGTTATTAACAAATTATAAACATTCGGGATTTAGGCAACACACTATTTAAATAATAATTCCACTTATTGACTGTTTTAGGAAGCTATCAAAAGAATTATGGGCCATGATCAAATAAATCTAATGTAAAAATTAATATTTCAGCAAATTTTAGTGGATTCATGTAAGCTACTGTATCAGCCGAAATTTTCGCAGGGGTCTTAGTTTTGCGAATTGAACGATGGTGAGTTTGTTCAAATTTTCATCCATTATAATGCTTGTAGACTTGTGTACAATGATCTTTTAAAACGTGATAATAATAACTCGCTATTAAATGTGTGAAAAGGTCTGAAAATCAGTGAATTCGCTAGAATTTAGAAACATGAACATTGAAATATTGGCTTTTACAGTACATTTACAGGAAGTTATTATTTTTACATTTCCAAATGACCAAGGTACAAAAGTATATAGGCATCCTAATGGTGAAAATTTTAGCGAATCCATGGTCGAAAAATTGGCCAAGTTAAAACCCTAGCAAATCTGCATCACCTCATTCGTGTTTTTTGTTTTGTTTAGGCAGAGGAATGATAACCAATTTTAGGTTTTTTCCAAACATTTATTTTCCAATTGTATTCCTGTAAATCAGTTGGCAACTCAATCCTTATCAAAAGTTAGAGATTCTTTCCCTTTCTCGTCTGACTCATGCAAGTTGGAGTGGATGTAATCTTGCTTAAACTGCTCTTAACTTATCAGTATTTACACAAACTTATCATTAAAGGCCAGCTGCAGTTGACGGAATAAATGACAACTCTTTCCCATACAGGGTACTTAACAGGTGGTTTTGATAGCTATGAACTTTTGATACAAATAGACACTGGTCATAATTAGTCACGTATTTGCCATGCAATTTGGAGAAAAAAAAAACGGAAACCAGAATTTCATGAACCTTAATTTTAGGGTTAAAATTGTTAATTACAATTCATATTGGTACAATCTCAACACATTTGAATTGAAGTCTGTAAAGCAGCACCCAAGTATCAAATAACATAATTACGAACGCCTACACGACTCCCAAATTATACATGGTAATGTTTATACTATTGTAACTTAATACCCATACACCTGTACTTACCACAATACCGCACTCTTTGATGGCATAAGGAAGTCCCAGCATGCCTGTTCCCAGACTTCCTTTGATCACATGCATCAATGTCTGGCCATTACTGTAGATAAGATACATAGAAAGTATTAAGGTCAATAAGTTCATAGAATAGACATATGAACTACATGTACATGTACAGGTTAATCTGGCTAAGGGGCCCAGGGGGTGTTGCTAGAAAGTTTTGATCGATTGCAAATTGATCACATGCATCAATGTCTGGCCATTACTGCAGATAAGATGGAAAGTAAGGTAGATCAGTTCACTGAATAGACACATGAACTTCAGGTTGTGACCTCAGAAAACTGTTCGACTTCTGAGAAGTTTGACATCAGGTGTGTTGCTAGAAAGTTGCGATTGATCACAAGTTGTAGTCAATCGGAATGCGCCAATTATAATCACTGTTTCATTCATGTCTTTCATGTGCAGATCAGGCACAAATGAAAATGTGCGTTTCAATTTGCAGCTGATTTGCAGTTGACTTGCAATCAATAGCAACTTTCTAGCAACATCCCCTTAGACAAGTTCCACACAGGCAGAGTTCACTGTAGTTTATAATTACTCGTTATCTGAAAGCCATGATTTCCAATCCCAGTCATTGTTTTGTTAAAATATAAATCTTCAACACTTAGCTGCACTCAACCCAGGTGAGGTGACGGGTTCCTGGTTTAAATTTTATTGCTCGTCTTGAGCATTAGGCAGTAGTCCGGAAAAAACAGTGAAAGAATAGCACAATAACCAATACGCGCTACACAATTTTCCCTGTAGTGTGGAGTTGTGCGGATGACTTACTGTTTCCATTTTTGTGCAGAAGGCATCATCAGCAATAAAGACTTAAATAAAAAATATTGAAAAAAAACCACTCCTCTGCTATGTACTTGGGCACATGTAGCTCAATCAATAAAGTGTCTGCGTCCAAAACAGCAGACTGTGGGTTCAATACCCAGGAGAGCTACATACACCAACAACTTCAAAGATACAACTTTCTGCCACATTATCAGGCATCTTCTAACAAAAACACAGTATACCCTGCTATAAGCTCATATAGCTGAACAGGTTTACCCTTTTAAGTATAAGCCAAGAGTGTTGCAGTATACTTATCATTGTTACGATTATTATGACTTTTATTATCATCATAATTATGAATAGAAACTACATGTACAATGTCGTATGGTTCTTTTGATCAAAATGAAATGTGGGAACGTTATCAAGACAAGTACAGTCAAGAGGTGTGAATTCATTGGAACAAAACATTTCAACTAGTTTCTTTGAGGACAATGGGTATTCAAGATGTAATTTCACAAAGCTCAGCTAGTGTTTGTTTTCAACCATTTTATGGGTTAGGCTTTATTATCATATCACCCACTCCCTACATGTACTTCAATAATGACATACAAAAATGGTATTGAAATGGGGTTCAACTTTACTGCTTTTAATCATTTTTAGAAATTTGTCTGCCAAAGAAGTGGATTCACATTGCATAAAATCAATTTGTAATGCACCATTAGGGTACATCTACTTCCAATTTTTCTTTCATTGAAACAGTGCAACGTAAATCAAACATACATGTACACTGTAAGCCAGACCCCCAAACTTTCAGACAAAAAAAAAAATGATAAAGAAAGGAATGCCTTGGAATCTATATATCTAAATAATAGTTTAATTTCCATGAAGAAAAAAAAAACCTTACAAAATGCTATGAATGAGAAACATTTGGGATGATAAAAAACATACTTCTTCACTCACAATCTACAATACATGTAATTATCTATTTCCTTTGTATGCAAAGTATGCAGTCGTACGTGCACTTTTTTTAAAAAGTTTTCCACAAGAGTTTTACTTTAGAATGTCTTAAAACTAACCAGGAAATTAAAAGAAATGTAAATAAACATGTTTAAAGTGCTATCATTTCCCCTTGTAACTCATATCATCAAATGGTCTTTCAAAAGTATTGTTTTTCATACAGGAAGAAATTAGAAAGCTGATTAAGAAATCAAAAATACATGAAGTGGATAGCAATCGGTTCTAAATCCGATTTAATTTACATTTTCAAATATCATATTTCATCAATACTTATGACATCTATTCTTGCAAATACAGGTGAAGGGTGGCTTCAAGTTTGGTGTGGAATGCTGATGTTGGTGTTGAAGCAATATCATCACTGCCTCCAACCCCAAAATTGAAGTCTGTTGGTGTTGGGGTTGACCTCTGAAGATTCTGATATATTTCAGGTTGTTAGTGTTGAATGTCGTTTGCTGAACCAAGGATCATAGTCGGTGATGATATTTACATTTTAGCGCTATTCCCTAGGGATTGGGATATTTGACACTTCAAGTTTGGTGTTGGTGTTGAAATCATACATGTTTTTCTCTGTACTTCTTTCTTGCAGAAGAAGGGTAATTTTGCAACAACAACTCGTTAAAAGTTGATGGTTAAAAGTTGATGGTTAATTTCTTTTTAAAATAAAATTTGCCATGAATAACAATTGTTTGTCATGCAAATTGGCAATGTCGTGTCACATGATATGGTGTAGTTCATGCACTACTCTGCAAGCAGTTTACTATATCTTATTGGAAATAAGCAGTTTATTATATCTTATTGTTTAAAAAAAAAACCTTTTAATGCAAAAAGATAATTTTTTGTTGAGATATGAGTATAGATACATTTATTGATTCAACCTTTTATTAAAAGATTTGAAAAAAATAAGCATTGGTATTTTGGATTAAAATGGATTCTTAAAAACAATAATTTTTAATAAGTTTATTACAGGAAGTGCATAATACATGTATACGTCATGACACGAAACCAAATACCACGTGTCATGTTGCATGCCGTAAAGTGATTCATGAAAACCACCATTCCATCATCAGCATTGAAATATCAATAATTTTTTAATCTGTTCGTATGATTTTACTGCTTTTAATCAAAGCAAAATTTTTCTGGCGCAAACCAAGCCTTTAAAAATATCCCTATACAAATAAAACTGAGGATAGAATATAAAAATGAGGATGGAAAATAAACAAAGTATGCATAATTAAAAAATCGTTCCCGTCATTGATTTATGGGTTCCCCACGTCTCATTAAAACCTTTACTTCAGTGACAAAATAGCCAGAATGAGCTCTAAATAAAGGCCCGGAATTTCAAAGGAAAAGTACATTTTAAAACCAGGTTAGAATAATAACTGTGCAAGTTGTCCAAAACTTAAAAGAATAATTATTATTAAATAATTTTGGGACAATCCTTGAAGAATTATAACTAAATGTGACACATGACTACATGTATTAAAGTTCCAATTGCATTGATGTGAAAAGCAGACACAAAATATAGTCTTATTATAGCTAATTACTCACTTTCTGACAAATTTGGGAACCCAAGAAAACAAAAACAACTGAGATGATCATATTAACATAACATGCAACTTTTAAGGTATCAGTTCATTATTAAATTTGGATCAAGTGTTCAAGATCCTGTGATCAACCTACATATAATTCATTCTGCACTTTTCAAAGGAATTTATTGTATCAGCCAGCCCAAATGATATAAGAAAACTAAATAGTAAAGAGAATGATACATGTTCTCAATGTTCAAATGTAAAAATTAAAAGAACGTTTATCTATGATGAAGGAAAAATATTCAAAAAAATTCATAACAAAACTTTAAAAATTAAAATAATTCAGTTGTATACACCAAATCGGTTGTTGAAAAGGTACATGTATGGAAAATACTTACGAAATTTCATCGGGGACAGAACTTAAACATGAAATACAATGTGGATTATTTGGGGCTTTATTGATTTTCTGTATTACAATATGGTTTATTAGATGATCAAATAAAGGCATACCAGTTAAATTCTGAAGGAGAGTTAGTTTCATCGGTTCACTAAGTTTTCTATTTGATGACAAACATACAGTGATGCTGATCATTAAAAGGTGACACAGTACCTGTATGGATTATTAAGGAATTTTGATTTTCTTCTCACGCCTCTTTGCATTCATACATGTAGCTTTCGTATGACCTACATTGTAAATTCATCACTCATATATGATGCATGTTAAAACATCACTAAACACTACACTGTAGGAAGTTTGACAGGAAAAAGGATTTATATACAGGGGTGCAAGGTTAATCCATTAGATTTCATTGTCTCATTCACTGTATGCATATTATTAAATCCTCCAAAATTGAGGGTTATCAAACGAGTAAAAATTCTCCATAAGTGGCTTCAATACATTTGTCTTTTCCTTTATTTTATGTGGCACGAAAGAGATACATTAAAATAATTCAATTTAAAAATAGGTGTAGCTTTCCCCCGAGTGTTCTATAATTTCCAATTTGCTTGTTGAGAACACTGATACTGACTTTCAGAGAAGTATCAAGACCATAAATTCGGATTTACTTTAAACCAAAAAGGTGTTGCTGACTGGCTGGCAGTGACTACTGTGGTTGATTCAGCATGAGGTGTAATTGGAGCACCCTGCTGGAATACTCCCCAGGGAGGGGAAAATGTACATAAATTATATTCTTCCATGCCTGATTCCAGCAGAACTTGGGTATATGTTATGGCAGGACCCGTTGGGAGAACAGTTTGCAAAACTGTAGTGGCTATCCTGGATAAATACACATAAGACACATTATTATACTCTTTGTCATCATTATTATTATCATTATTATTATCTTTAATGATCATGTACATTAAATATGTCAAGCAAAGATATTTAAGCTATTAATTCAAATAGTTTCACGAACAACAAGCCACGGAACTTACGTTGTTGAATGCGAGGTAAAGAGACGTGACTCTGTTGACAAGGTCAGGTTAGCGTTCCTCTCATCTTCTGCATCCCCTCTCTCGTTGCCATGGCCGTCGACAGGGTAATCAACGCGATTCAGACTATTCTGCTTGGGAAGAAACGGTTGCCTTTCGGCTCTCATCTCTTCCGTCGTCATCATGCCGGTTTGGGGGTTTGATCAAGATATATCAACATCTATTTCTGAGTATGGAACAGGGAATAATTTACAAATAAAAAAAATGTGAATAATAGAGTTTTGACAAAAATATTTTGTCATTTTCTAGATGCGCAATGTGAAAATAATTACTAAAAACCTGTGAAAATGAATGGTAATACTGTAGCAATCACTTCAAAATGTGGAGAAAATTGCATCACTTTACCAGGAAAATAATCCCTGTACATACATGTAAAAGATTGAAGAATATTTTTGAAGGCTGATTTGGAAGATGGGCTGAGAGTAAGGTGGACTTAGGATAAGATGGGCAATCAAAGAACAAAATAATTATGAAAAAACAGAACTTTAACTGGAGATGTACATATAGGCATCTTGAAGTTTCTAATTTCATCTTCGATCTTCTTTCTCATAGAGTTGATGACATTCACCTTTTTTTATTTCATAACAAAGAGAAGCGAAGAAGAATTTAAATGCAATTACAGTACAACTTAAACAATAAGCATGTATCTAAATGCCCCTTAGAAAAAGAAAGAGTATTCCATTAAAAATGCATGTACATATACTGTATGTTACATAAGAGATAGCGATCAATTGCAAATCTTTAGTGTGGAGGCGCCGTGGTGTAGTGGTTCCGACTCTCGCCTTTCAACCAGAAGGTCGTACATTGTAGGTTCGAATCCCACCCATGGCGTTAATTTCCTTTGGTAAGAAATTCATCCACATTGTGCTGCACTCAACCCAGGTGAGATGAATGGGTACCTGGTAGGAATTTATTCCTTGAAAAAGCTTATGCACCTAAGTAATAGCTGCACTGCTGAAGCCAGGGTAATAATGCTGCAATTATCAAGTGCTTAGCAGGGTTCTCCACTGGTCTGAATTTTACCTGGGGGGGATTTTTTCTCCCTCAGCCTCGCAAGTAAACTTCGCAGATTCGCGGCAGCGGCGGCGTAAAATTTGCATTTTCGCGACAGCATACATGTTAGATTGCACTGATTCATAGGACCCTTTGAAGCTGCTATGTTCCAATTTTACCATTTTAGTCATGTTTTTAGCCTACATCTATAATTNTCATCCACATTGTGCTGCACTCAACCCAGGTGAGATGAATGGGTACCTGGTAGGAATTTATTCCTTGAAAAAGCTTATGCACCTAAGTAATAGCTGTACTGCTGAAGCCAGGGTAATATTGCTGCAATTGTCAAGTGCTTAGAGAATTCTCATAAGTGCTTTATTATCATTATTAGTACATGATTTCCAATAGACTTATACAATAGATTGGAAGTTTTTATATTACAGGCCATTGAACATTTAAAGAATTGTGATGCATTGTATCATTTCATTTCTCTATTTACAAAAAAACAGTTTCTCACACAATGGATTCTTATGCCACAAGTATGCAGTACTATTTTCTTTATACTTCAATTGTTGGCAAAACTGCTAAAGTTTAAGAAATGTTACAGCATATTGCATAAATAGATTGTCAAATAGTCGTACGGTATACATTAATGTACATTTAAATGTATCTGCCAAATTTTCAAAATACATGTATGAATACACTGATCCTTTTCAGGAAAATACTTTCTTAATGTTCTGTACATGGAAGGGAATGCTTACAATAAAGTTGTGATTGACTCTAGTTGAAGTTGATCAGTGATAGCAAATCATTATACTTTCTTTCACATATGCACAAATATCTTTTCACTTTGCAACTTTCTTGCACTACCCCTGTTTATTAGTAAAAAAGCAAAAATAATTAATACAATCCTAACTTACCTAAATTGTAGGCCTTCTGGGTTTCCAAACATATAGCCAGTGTTCACGTAGAGACAATGTAAAATAATGTCAGTAGGTATGTATCAGTCCACTACCTACACATGTATGATCGCATGGTCTGTAACCTTCATTTATTGGAGTTCTTTCATGTGCCGGATTGAGACTTTGTACCCAGATAGGCTCTGTGTGTGATTAAGAGAAACAATGAAAAATGGTGATGATTCATAATGCAGCTATGAAAAGTGGTGGGAAATTATTTCTACAAGTATCACAAGTTGCACAATGTCTCAAAAAAAAATTGACATGGCTTATGGAATACCAAATAATTCAATGATACATGTATACAGTTTCGGAGGCCGGTTTTACTTTTCACATTTGATTTAGTTTCAGATGTTGAAGAAACCTTTATTTATATCAATAATTAATTTTACAGTTTTATGTGAAAAAGTTGCTACATGAAACATTTTTTGGAGCACTCCTGCATTGTGATGCGATACCAGGGAAATTATTCCCTGAGTTTCATTGTAATTTATGGAAAGCTTACAACTTAAATATGACACATTAAGAATTCCTTCATATGATTCATGCTTGAGTGAGCAATGCTCAATTTTAGAAAAAAAGGCATGGAAACTTGGTTGCATCACTTTTTGAGAAATGTTTCTGTGAAAACTCTAGCACTCAATAGAGAGTGAAGGAAGTTACCAGGCAATCGATTCCCCCAAAGTGGCACAACCAAGTTTTCACACACTTTATACCAAATGAGTATGATTTACTTAAACTTGAATTATTTTTGACACATATTTGTCTTAAAAGAAGTCCTTGTTCTTCTATACATCATAACAAAGCTGCATATAATCTAACCATTTGGTATCTACTAGTCATTTCAAAAGTGTCAAGTTTTTTTTAGACACTAGGTATTAAAAACTGATGCCATTGTCTTGTATGAGATATTAAACTGTTATGAATTCAGACAGAAAGAGTCATATGTACACATGACAGGAACTGGTGTTTACCTCCAGATAACAATGAACCTTTAGGTTTCCTTGAATATGCCCTAAAATTACCATTCCATCCCTCCAACTCAAAGAAAAGCCTTGGGTGAAGGTTATAGAACCATACAAATAGCACAGGCCATTTCCGACCATCTATGACAGAAGCAATGGGGTGGTGTGTCAATATGGCCAAACTTATGGTGGATACGAAAACCACATTTACAAAAAAAGTGCATGTCCAGCACAAAATAACAAATGAAATGAAAATTAAAATAAATCATTTTTCTTGAAACTGTACATGTACTAGTAGATGTACAAGAAAATGACAAAATGCTACATTTCAAATTGCTTTAACCTTTTCAGAACTTCTTATTTCATAAATTAAATGATAGATATAATTTTTTATCAATATCTTACAGGACACAGATAACATTATAAATGCAGTTGCAGGAATGGGTCACTAGTCGTGTGTTAAATCATTTGGAACAATATTGAAACACAACCCTGGGATAATCTGGACAGTTTGCCAGTATAAATTTAATTTAATGACAACATTCTTTCAAATCTACAATGTACAGGTACCTGCATGCTTTCAATAAGTGGACATATTCCAATAGATTGCTCCTATTAGTACAATACATGTACATATTTCAAACATTTATTGTGTAACCGTAAGCACATGCCCGAGAAATGATAATTTCAGCATTATCATGTGAATGTGCTGGCACAAATTTTGCAATCTTAATTTTGAAGCTAATGACATTGGGTACTTGAAAAGAACAAGTTTAGAAAGTATTAAAGGTCTATTCAATACATTTAAATGAAAGTGATTTAAAGAAGAATGAATCCTAGAGGATAATATACATGTACACCTATAAGAAAGGTATCATATACCACTATAGTACTAATCAGACTGGATCAAGCTCTAAAATAAATTCAGAAAAATGTAAATTTCCCGATATTTTAGAACAGGTCTTCGTCTGCTATAACATTACAAGGGGGCTGTCATTTTGTTCTAAACAGATATTTCGACATGATCCATTGATATCATTTTGTATGGCAAGGGAAATTAAACTGTAAAATAGTTCAATCTTTGGCAAATAAAATACGTTATGTTGGAAAAAATGCGTGATAGGTGTCCAATATTTTAGTACGACTTATATAAAATAATTCAGTCTTCAATTCATCTGTTTATACTAAAGAAATGTGCTTTTAGTGGACTTGCCTGGCATAACAGCATTTCCTTTATTTAGCAAGCCTTCTAGGTATTGTATTC
>BQKZ01000591.1:0-13167 GCA_036244855.1 Temnopleurus reevesii | reverse complement strand
TGAATACTCACAGTAAACTATGTCAAATTTTACACTCCTAATTTAATGTCGTACAAACTCCACTTTCATTTTCACTCTCATCTTTTTCTCTCCCACCATCATCCTCATCTACATCCTTTTCATCTTCATCCTCATCTCCATCTCTTTGATATTTGCAAAAATCGTGATATTAATTCTGCGCATCGGAAAATTATACTGATCAATCATATTAGTTTTTTTCTCAGGGTTGTCTTATTTTTTCAAGCAATTTGCTTACAAGATAATCCTTCTTCTATGATTTACATGTTATATAGTGTATTGTTGACAAATTGTCATCACAGTTTAAACTATTTTATTTTATATTTATGTTCATTTTTTGTGACCTTTTGTCAAAATGATACTCTTGAATCATGTTATTTTTACTGTACTAAGAAATTATGTTGTATGCAGAAGAAAATAAATAAACTAAACTAAACTAAAACTAAACAAGTATTGCAACATTGCAAAATTACGTTCGTTTTCCATTGATTCACTTGTCGTATTTTTTTAAATTTCTCCTTAAATGTAAAAGAAAACACAAATATATATTGTTGAAATTAAAGTGTCATACACGGTTTGTAAATTATGTAGGGTAAAACAATTTTTAATTGACTTATGCCGTACCAAAGACCAAAGACGACAAAGGTAGAAAATTGCAATGTCTCGACTTGCAGATTAGTCAACGGCTTCTCGCAAAAAATGCTTTCCCTTTCTTTAAATTGAACGTATTCCATGATTTGTTGAATACTCCTGCTAGCAAAAAAGTATCAAAATCTATACCCCATACACTCTTAAAAATATTGGGTAAACGTTCGGTAATTTAATTACCCAGTGGACACATACGAACCCTCATGATTTGGGCAAACGAAAATTGGGTATATTATGACAAAATTTTACCACATGTGTAGTACATAATTCCTAAAATTTGGCAAATGTTGGGGGGAAAATACCCAATTGGGGCATAAAATTACCCAAAGTTGATCGGACTCATAATAACCTACATGTTGGGCAAATGATTTTAAGAGCGTATAATGCAAATAGAATAGACAACCTTAGTAGAAGACGTCACTTTCAATTCTTTCAGGGCATGTGTTTTTATAATTTTATGGCACATCGTGTATTGGCCATTAGCTTTTGAGAATGAGCAATAGAATTCCAAAAAGTTATCGTTCTTAAGTACAGAAACTAATCCTGAGATATGTTTTAACATTTTTCATCATATGACCAGTGCATAAAATTGATTCATACATCTGTCCTGAAGGAATTAAGAGTGGGTCTATGTTGCAATATATATGGCATGGGAGGGTATTTAAAAATGGTAAAAAAAAGTGGTATATGGATTCTGTAAGAGATGAATATACAATATGTAAAAAAGATAAAGGGAGGAAAAGGAGAGAGCTAACGAGAGAGAAATAAAAATGAGAGGGTGTAATAGCTGAATTATATGCAAAATTTGAAATTACATTCATTTCATTTGATAAACCGATTTGATTTAGCGCCCTTAGAGTGAAATATCAAATAAGGAAATCTGTAAAAGGATTATAAAATCTATTTTAAGATACTGAGAGCCCAACTTTATTTGAGAAAGACTAACAAGTTGTGGGGAATTCATTAAATCAAAGTTTGAATTTTATAATGTTGAAGAATATTATGGAACAGATGAAAAGACTATCATTATTAGAACAACACATTAATTGAGATTGATTGATTCTTATTCAATGTCAGATTATAATAAGTGGCATCATTTTAGTCCCATAACACAGAAAAAGAGGAAATAATTTAATCCAGTAGGGTTTTTTTTTTATTGATTTTAACACTTTTCATGTGTATTACACAATTAACATGATTGATAAACACAGTGGTTTTGAAATGTAACAGTCGAGAGTGCAACGTGGGAGCCGATAGGTGTAATTTCCACACTGCAAAAAAAAAAAAAAAAACACAAAAAACAAAACCATAAGCATTCAAGAGCGGGGTTTAATAGCTCCATTGGTGTTAACTTAACACCATCCAGGGCAGTGTTTTACCAAGATAAGAAAGACTTTAGGCAAGACTTTACGTTCGACTGGTACCCCTTTTTGTGCGCAATGGTTCACATTATTACGCGCATTCAGCGCAAGAACTGATACCAGTCGAACGTAAAGTCGTGCGTAACTTTAAGAACGATTTGGTGAAATATCTCCCCGATCTCCATATCGGAAAACATATGTTGAAATTATAGCAACAGCGTTTTTGCATTGTAAGTGCGTCACATTATTTCGGACGAATCTCAAACTGATTACATTATGTTGTTAGTCCCAAAGGAATTTTGTGATAGATCGTTTGCAAGTCATTCGGGATTCGAAGTTCAAATACTGACGTCACAGTATAAATCTGATTCATTACCACATTAATGTTCTGAAATCGCTGTGCTCCTCTCATAAGTGGAGATATTGAACGCGGGGGCGGATCCAGGATTTTTTTTTTTTTATATCTGTGGGGGGAGGGGGGGGGGCGGTTGGGCAGAACCCAAAGTTTTGATTAGACCAATTTGAGTATAATAAAGAAAACAAAACAATTATCGTATAGTTTGCACGACTTATCATTGTGTTCTTTAATAATGACAATCTAAGTATTTTGAACTCACAAAAAGTAATGGGTGCATGACTTTTTCCTCATAGATTGAATAGTAAATTATGTCATTAATGCCTTGAACATTTAGATATGATTAAAGGTATAGAAAACTACATTTGCACACATTACGGTTATGCTTACAACTTGTTGTGTACCTCAGATATGCCAAAATGATAACCTCTATGAAGTATTTTGGTCGAATGTAGTCCAGAATATTGAATTCAAATAAAAATCTATTCTATCATAATTCATCTTGACACCAACGGTATCGCGATACTCCTAGCGTATTACGCTACAACACACACACACACAAAACATTGTAAAAGCACTTACAGTGCTCACTTCAATACACTGCCACACCATGCGGAATACGCACTGAGAGATACTCTTGCGCTATTGGTCAACATTTAGTACTTTTCAACATAACACAACAATCTTGGAAAGTAAAAATTTAGGCAGCAAAGGAAGTATTCTACTTTTAAGGGGTGGAAAGCTTTGGTTTTTTTTTGTCCGTGGTGTTATGAGATTGATGTGAAATAAAAGTGTTATACACCGGAGGCCCTGTATATTATCCCAAAATTAAATGGAAGGCAATTTATTGATACATTGCAAAAACGCTAATGTTAGATTTAACACCAATCGGAATCTATATAGGACCACACCAGAAAAATGTTAAAATAGCACCAGTTTGAAATCCATTTGATATATTTCAACACCAACTGGTACTGTTTAAGGCCCTGAACAACACCAGTCGGTGTTTAAATATATTTATTTGATTCCAAACTGGTGTTACTTTAACACCTTTCTGCATGGAGTGGTCCTATATAGATTCCGGTTGGTGTTAAATTTAACACCAACGTTTTTGCAATGTACCAATAAATTGCCTTCCATTTAATTTTGCAGTGTATTGAGATCGAAACGGGCTTAATGTATGCTTTGCGTGAATGGCCATCAACATGTGACACATAACCATTAAATAATGATTCTAATTTTGTTGAAATACATTTGATACATTCATGCATAAATATCGCTTATTCTTAGACTGTAAAAACGCATTAGGAGCTGTAACAGAGTAGTGTGAGGGTTGTTCATCATTTGATCTCAAAACGATTTTCCTTTCCAATCCCTACAGACCGTTAGTTCAATCTCTCGAAATAAGAATGATTAAAGTATGGGGTGGTTTATTTTCTCTTGAATATTTATTCAAACAAATCTCCGTTTATGTCTGTCTTCTGGGGCGAGTGCTTGTCAAAGATGTTTGCCTATTAGCTTTGAAGGGTATACACACACTTAGCAATAAAGGTGCAACTTTGCACCTTTAAATTTTAAAAAAATAATGGAAAATTGGGAGCGTCTTTTTGGATGCAAGTTTGCACCATTTTTGGTTAAAAGTGGAGCACATTTTTGGTGAAAAACCAAAGCACAGTAAATATGATTTTGTACTCTTCGGATTGCTAGGAGGATTCGAACCTGCGACTTTTAGCATTTGAGATATCTTGGTTCCAATTGGCTCTAATTCGATTGTGCCACGCTTCCCTTCATGATCGATGGTGACTTTAAAAGATACCAAAGAAGGGACCTGTAACATAAAACATACAATTAAACTTTCGTTAAATGTTAATCATAAGTCTATGGCAAAATGTGTACAAAAGATATACGATTAATTGCAAAATTTATCGTATTGCTTAATGTTTGAGGCTCAAGGACTCCATTAGATAACGCAGTGTCCGCTTTAAGGATGCCAACAATTGTACAATATTGCACCTTAAAAGGTTTTGCGTAGATACTGGTAGTATCTTTTCGCAAACTGAGAGTGTGCACCCTTTGTGCACCCTTTTCTGAGTGTACACAGGGGATACATATCATCATCTTCAGCAGTTTAATTTCTCCGACGTATAATAACTTGCACTCATATTTCTATCATGCAAGTTTTTATGACTGCTAGGAGAAAATGGAAAGACGATCTGCATTTACGATCGTAATAATTCATAATTTCACAGCTTAAATGCATATCTAGTTCAACGTAGTAACTGCTTTAGGCTTCGTCATACCTATGCGCGGTTAAAGCTCAAGTCAAGCTTTGGTAAGAGCGAATATTTTTGTCCCAAAATTTTGTCTCCAGATCTAAATTGAATAAAATATAGTATCATGAAAATATTGCACAAAAGATTGTGTTACAGATAAATGAGTTTTGGTAAAGTTATAATCTAAAATTTAAAAAAAGAATGCAAAATATCTCGACAAAATATCGGTTTATGTATTTTCATTTCCAAGATCGATTATGACCCCGAAAGATTGATTTTGTTTGTGCATTACTCGTGCCTGGTCCGTAAGTTCAAGAGTAATCTAAGTTTACACGTTGACAGCAGGAGTCAAATTAAAGAGCGACTATCAGTGATTAATGTTTCCTTCAGCATGTTCAACATGTTCAAGTACTTCAGTCTGCTGAAATCCTAAATTAGATTCGGAAAGATTGATGTGTAAACGTTGTAAAAAAGGTAATGTTAAGATCATTATCACCGTTCAAACAACCACAACAAAACTCTTGACTTATCGCTGCACCACACTCTATTCAAATTACATCTTAACCCCGACACAAACATACACATACGTATACCTACACATACACACAAAAACACACACAAACACATACCTGATTTGCAAGGAGCGGGCACCCTGTGAAATGCTGAAAAAGAAAATAAATAGAGGCTTTTCAACTGCATGGATCTGCCTTTGCCCGCTGCATATAATATTCCCTTTATACAACGGTACCCATGTTGTCGGGTCTTTTTTTTTTACCACTTAGCAGCTTTCCCGACTTATTTTCTGCAAAACGATTCTTCTATCTTCCATCTATAACAATTACAACCATGTCAATCAACAAAAATCTCCTATTTCACCGCGATTATCCTTGCCCCCCCCCCTTCCCCCAAATGGGGATAGGGCTCCTGTCGACTTCCTCATTTTTGGAAGGGGAAAGGAACCGTTCACATCCCAGAAATTCGAGTCTTGTCCTGCACCCCCCCCCCAAATATGCATTGGTCTCCCTGCCGACCGCACAACCCTTATTTTCCTCGAAGAGGATTTGAACACCGCTCACTTTCCATGAAATCTTGCTTGCTTTCTCCCCTCTATTTCGGCCCCAACATTTATCTTAACAATCCACAACGTTTCTTTGGCCACTGAGTCGTTTTTCCTATTTATTTCTCCAAAGCAAATTCTTCCAGCACCCTCCAGCTAAAACAATTACAACCACGTCGATCAACAACCATTTCCTAATTCGCCGTGATTATCCTACCCCCCCCCCCAGTTCCCGAAAAGGAGGGGGAAAATCTTCCACCCCCCTATTCCCTTTATTCTTCTTGCGAAATGGGCAGCAATCCCTCTCGCCTCATAACTTCGAACTTGCTTTCTCCGCTCAAATTTGGCCCCATCGTTTATTAAACATTTCACTTCGCTTCTTTTGCCATTTAGCCGCTTTTCATATTTATTTTTGCGAAGCAAATTCCTCCACCCTCGAGCTACAACAATTACAACCCCATCAATCAGCAAACGTTTGAAAATTCTAACTGAGTTTTGCCCCACCCCCCCCCCCCATTTCCTTAAAAATTGGGGGTTTACCTGCCTAATTCCCCACTTTTTTTAACCGCTCACTCGTCCACCTTCTACCTCTTATTCGGCCCTATTAACGACTTTAACAAAAGCAAACCGTTGCTTTTGCCATTTAGCCGTTTTCCTATTTTTTCTGCAAAGCAAATTTCAGTAGTGGATCTGGGGGGGTCCCGGCGCACGCCCCCCTTTTTTTCGGCTTCCTAAAATGAAAGAAAAAGGGAAAAACGAGAGGGAATTAGGCGGTAACACTCACTTTATATATATTCATTTTGAGAAATATGGTCTTAGATGCCATGAAATCGCATTTAAGAATTTGTAATTTTCATTTTTTTTCGGAACAAATCGACACATGTGCCTCTCCCCTCCTCCTTTTAAAAAATTCTGGATCGGCCCCTGAATTCCTCTACCCTCGAGCTATATCAATTACACTTTCGTCAATCAACAAACGTTTCCTATTTCACCTCGTTTATTCTTCCAATAAACGACCATGATCCTCCCCATGCCCGGATATCGTGACGAGAAGTCGACAATACAGAAATTGGAACAGTGTTCTGGATTTCGAAGCGCTTTGTATTTTGGTATAATTGCGAGTAATTAGTGGCACTTTTCCTAATTGAGATTCGAAAGGGATATGGAGATGCATTTATCGCATATGTATTTTCATTTTTCTTCAGCCTTTTGTGTATTTTCTTTTTATGCAGTTCTTGTCCAAATTTGTTTACGAATTAGGTCTTGTCCTCTCTTCTTCCTGTTCTATTTCGTATGGGCAGTAATCAGTAATCCATTTTCTTTAATCCATTATTCTTTTTATCTATAGCCCTCTTTCGCACCCTTATTCGAAAATAATAATATTTTCTTCCCCTGTCTCTTCCATCCCTCTACAGCCTGTCAATCTCCATAACACACAAACGCACACACACACACACACACACACACATACACAAACATACGCACATACGCACTAAGACAGCTGCAAACACACTTACCCACACCCACATACGCACGAACACACCTGTACACCTTCACACACACACACACACACATACACACACATACACAAACATACGCACATACACACTAAGACAGCTGCAAACACACTTACCCACACCCACATACGCACGAACACACCTGTACACCTTCACACACACACACACACACACATACTCATACGCATAAAACACATCCATACAATTACACATTAACTCCCTCTCCCTCACTGTAACTTTGCATTTATGCTATTTCATTTTAACCCCACCCCTTTATTTATAAACAGTACCATCTTGCAGAAATTTGTGCGTGGGTGGGTGTATACATGCGTGAGTTCATGCTTTATGGGGAAATAACAACAGTTAAATTGCATGATTTCGTACAATTCAATCTCTCTCTTCACGACTTCTCCTCCTTTCGCTCGTCATATTCGCTCTGAAAATATTCAAAAGATAACTTCACATCTAACGTAGATTATCAACAAACTTATGGAAAATTTTGAAAAATGGACATTGGAAGGGCGTTTTCAAAAAGGTTCTATAACTACCCAAGAACCTCTTACCGATAAAGTAGCTGTTTAAGGGTATTCTATAGTATAGTGTTTAAACGAGTAAAGGAAGGGACAAGAAAAAGCCTTTTTATGTAAGGACCTTTTAATGTGAGTTAACACGCTCAACGAAATCTGTTACTATACGCTAGGCTAGGTTTTAACAGGATATGGTCGATATTCTCAAACGTTTATTTTAATGCAAGCAGCTCCTCTTGAGCTGACAAATCTCAGTGCTGTCATTCAACTTGTACATCATCAGTTCCCAAAGTTTAACCATCATTCACCCTCGATTCAGGATTATCAGTACCCATCCATAATATCTTATCCATTAAAACACGTGGGGTTTTAATCAGTCTATTGAGAAGGTAGTGTACCCTTGTCATTCAGCAAGCTCAGCAATATGGCAATCTTTTCAGATGCCTTCTGTCAATATGTATCTATTGGGAAAGTTATAGCTCCCGTGTCATTCAACATTTCAGCAATATGCCAATCATTTCAGATGCTTTCTGTCAATATGTATTCCCTTCTCCCCTCCTAACAGGCAGGTTTACTAATTGATGCGAACTTTACGCTTTCTTTATACACAAAGATTGTTCTTGACGACCCGAATGCTTTTCAAGGCTTGTCCGACATATCAAAAAATGATGCATGCAAAATGGATTCCAAGTGTTGTATTTCAATTGTAATTATTATGTTTCAGGAGTATCACTGAACTGCGGTCGTTGGCAACAAACTGCATTAATTTGAATATATTAGTAAACCGGCCTATTCATTCTGCATGGTCGAAAACGTAATCTCTTCTATTTTTTTAATTGTTCATGCTCTTGATCTTCATGTGTTGCAAAAACCAGGGAGGAAATTAAGGAACGATTCTATGCTCGTATTGTTCAGCATAAGAAAAGTGTTAGAACAAAAGTGTTAGTTATGACTTTATCCAACGGGATAGTTCCTGCCCCTCAGCAAAAAGAAAGTTGGANTCTGTGCGCCTTTTTGGAAGTATGAAGAAGTAAGTTGCACGCACGAGCTCTACTTCTAGCGCACTCACTAAGTGGGACAATCGTACGTGAGTTGCAAGTGAGGAGTGCGCTTGTCAAAAATCGTACTTACAAAGTAAGTAAGAAGTACTCACGCAAGACGATCGTGCGTCAAATTGGACAGATAATAGCAATTTGAAAACGAGCCAACCTAAAAATAACAGTTTTAACACTCGTAAAATAATGAAGATAATAATAATAAGAATAAAGATTATAGTAATAAACTGACAGAAAGAATGTGAGGAAGACATGACTGAGCCTATAGGCAAGGACTAGCTTGTATTAAAAAGTATACAAATCAGAAAAATACTTGAAAAAGTTTTAACTAAATCGGACAATTTTGTGAATACTTCAATAATATAACTGAACATTGATTTCTATGCGAATTAGCAAATTTTAGTCACGTGTAATGACCTAAGTTATACTGTTCTCGTAGCATATTGGACTTATTAGCATCTGCTTCAGCCTAACCCATGAATGTATACTTGTTAATACATCCAAAACGTTGAATCATTACATGCACCTGCACCCATGTATTTATGGAATAAAAAAGAAGTCCTTCTTTCGGTGAAGGGTTCGAAATACACGGTTTTACAGCAATCAGATGTAATAAATTATCTGCAGAGAAGCGCATCACGTGACTAAAACTTGCCAATTTGCATGTAAAATCATTGTTGAGTTACATCATTAAGATATTCATAATTTCCTTATTTGTCGTCCGTTTTGCTTCAAACTATTATCGGTTCGTCTGATCGTTTTGCTTTTAATCCAATCTGTATTTGTATGGCCCTGAAAAAAATTCTTTCTGTGTCATTTGATTGTATTATCAGGACTATTCCGCCAAACAGCAAATTTGCTGATCTTTTGTTTTGGGCATACACGAATGAATACGTAAAAAGATAAATACATGTAGAAAAAAAAAGAAAAAAAAAAGAAGACCAACAAGAAGGTCTGGAAGTTTTGATCAGATGAAAAACATTAGCAGTATGCTAATTTGATGCCTTAAGTGAACAGCTAACAACTTCTTTACATTAAAAGTATACAACATTACCTTTTACCATCAAATTGGTATTTCCCTAGAAAATGATTTCTTAATGATATACATGTAGCCATTTGCTTGTCCATATCTAAATTTGAAATAGACTTTTTATCATTTTCTAAGATAATTGAGTAATAAAAAGTATAAGATATTGCCGAACTTAAAATATCTATTTCATAAGATATAACAAGAAAATGAGCATATTATATAAAAATATAAAGTCGGTTTAGGTCCTGAAAAAATGCATTCGATGAAAAATCGATTCAATTTTCTAAATATCACCAAAATAAAGAGCGCATAATTCTTTCACGACATCATTGAATTTGGAAATTTGGTGTATTATATTCTTTTCCCCAGATTTTCACTTTATTTCTACCTGTATATTAGTTATTCTATTTTCCTCAAACTGTTCTCTCCACCTGACTCTTTTGCTCCTATCAAATATAGTATTATTGGGTGGAATATTCTTTTAATCCAATGTAACACTGTCAAGAAGTATGCAACGTCGCCTTTTACATTAATGCAAGCGGAGGAAGGACATTTCTCAACACACACTTCTGAGGTGCTGATCACGTTCGTCGTCTACGTGTTACGTACTTCAGAGGTACAGTAGAAGTACTCACCACGCACTGTGGAAGTAAGTCATACACACGAATGTACTGTGCTCATTCCCCAAATTGTTAACACGTACTTTGGAAGTGAGTGCAAAGTACGATGCTCTTGCTTGTAAAGTACGCTTCAACGCAGAAGATTTTTTCATGTTTCGCCTGCGTTACACGCACGCCTAACGCACTTACTCAGTACTTTAATCGTGCAACCTCTAAGCGTGCTCCCTGCGTCTTATTTGGCGCAGAGTGGACGCAGCAAAAAAACGTGTCGACCAGTTTTCGGGTTGCGTGCTCTGCGTCGTGTCTGCAACCACCAAAAGACGTACTTCCCACGCACGTGCAACTCACCACTTGATCCATTTTTGGAAGCAGACCACACGCAGACCGCACGCACGTCCGGTTGTAAGAGAGGCTTTAGACATGCGAGTGATAAATGCAGGTTTTCTTTGTCTACAGTCAATTAAAAATTTTGCCATCCAAAATTGATCCCCCCCCTTTTTTTTTAGATCTGGGTCTGGACTGCCGCTGAACAGCTCCATTTGAGGTTGCTTCTCAAAAGAGGAGGAACTTTCATCATTTAATGTTTTTTTTGTACAGAACGTGGGCGAAAATCGGAACCTAGGATTTTAACTTGTTGGCAAGTTTTCTAGCCATCGAGCCAACACTTTCAATTAATCATAATAAAAACAGTAATGATAATGATAATAATATATTGTCCAATAAACAATTGGACAATAGAACGATGTAGATTTTGCTCTGTAAAGGCTTAACTTTGAACTTCACGTCATAACATTAATAATAATAATAATAATGATAATGAATAATAGTACTAAGAATAATAATTAGGATAGTAATTATGATAATAATGATAATAGTAATTATACTATACGTATTTCTTACACCATTTTCCCAGCAAAAGAAATGACAAAGTTCATATGACACATTAAAATATAACCTTGTATTCCACCCTCGACAATACTGGACAAATCAGGCAGGTGCATTTGGTGTGAATATAATTTCGAGTATTGGACTAATAGTTATGTGATTGACGGCATTGCATCGATTGATTCGTCCAGTTGAGGACTCAGTGTACTGATAGCACCCACCTCTGCATATGCTCTTCTGTCTTGCACTGAACACACAGGCTAGGCCCGTATTCCGATAGCGAGGTTTAAGTTAAACCTGGTCTAAATCTATGGTTTAAGTATGGGAAGCCAAAAGTGCCAAAACTTAATTTACAATGTATAATTTTTATTTTAACTGCTCTCTTTTCCCCATGCTTTAATAACGTAGAAAACTATTGAAGTTTTTTTTTATTCCGAGACAGTTTTGAATACTATGAGTGTCAAATGTGATGATAAATTAAACATCGTCTGCTATAGATTCAAGCCTCTTTTGGCTGCCCATACTTAAACCACATATTTAAACCAGGGTTAACTTAAACCTCGCTATCGGAATACGGGCCAATGGGATTGCATATGGCACTCAACCACCTTACCCTCTGATCATGCTTACCCCTTTGATCGCGCCTCGGTGTAGGAGGTTATGTAAGAACTCTGTGGTTGAGTGACCTACGCCATGTACGCAGTCCCTGTGTGTTCAGTGCAAGAACATAATGCAGAGGTGGGTGCTCGCGAGCAGAGGGGTAAGCATGACCATACAAACTTTGTACAGTCAAACCTGTCTAAAAGACCACCCAAGGGAGACAGAAAAGGTGGTCTTTATGAACAGATGGTCTCTATAGACAGGTTTATTTACATGTAAATTGCATTTTAGGGAGTGTAGAATGGTGGTCTTTATGAACAGGTGGTCTTTCTATACAGGTGGTCGCTATAGCAGGTTTGACTGTATATTTTCTGTAGAAAGGATGACATTTCAGTGTAACATAAATGTAAAAAGAAAAGTCTGGTTAGTAGCGCACCCATGATGTCATCATTTTTATGATTTGCTATTTTTTCTTCAAATCTTTTAAAAATTCATAATTCTTTTTTTATTACTTGTTTGATTTTGTTCAAACGTTATTTTGTTCTGCACACCAATATTTTTCTGTTCCTGTTAAAGAAAATTATGATATTTTGGGTTGACTCTTATTTTAAGGACTCTGTGGTTGATTGCCATGCAGTCCCTGCGTGTTCACTGCAATATACAGAATTTGCAGAGGTGGGTGCTATCAGAACACAGAGTCCTCAACTGGACTTTCGATTGATTTGCGAATAACCATGACTTTCCACCGGTTCAAATTGCGGTTGTTTAGATTATTCCGGAAGTCGCGCTCGATGAGTGTTTACTGATTCGACCGATTTTTAATTCCAAAATGAAAGACAGACTCCTCCTCAGTCTTTAAAGGGGAATTACACCCAGACATAATGTACTGTCAGTAAAGGAAGACAAATCAGATGAACAAACTGTGAAAATTTGAGCAAAGTTGGATAATCCGTTCAAAAGTTATGAATTTTCAAAGTCATCATTCCACCTGTGCTGGGCATCCTTGAAATGGCATGCGCATAGCTAATTAGCATAATCTGTGATGTCATACATGGAGAACTCGTCATTCACTTTGTATATAAATATGTTGAAAATGGATTAATATCATATTTCAAATGAAGAATCCACCCCGTTCTTTCTGGAATGCTTGTAGAATTGATGTGGCTATAATATATCTAACCGAAGAAACAAAATGTTGTCTACTTTTCTGGAAAAAGAGGA
>BQKZ01000590.1:112432-143193 GCA_036244855.1 Temnopleurus reevesii | reverse complement strand
TTGCTCTGTCCTACAAAATCTCTCAATATAATAATATGAAAAAATAGTAGAAACATACCACATTGGTTCGTTTGAAACATCCTTTGAATTTAGAACACAACTTATGTTCCTGAATTTTATTTTATGAAACTCAGTCGACATTGAAGAGGCATCCTATTACTGTTGAAATGTCAGTCCTTAGGAAATGATTGTTCAGATATAAATATATCAACCAATAACAGTACTTGATGTCTGTGTAAAGCAATGCAGGCATTTTGGAAAGGGACAAGCAAGCTGTTCCTGTCACTATGGGCATGAATTATAAAGAAAATGGACAAAATTAACTTCTCCTCAAAATTCTTTTCTCGTTACCTGTAAGACAAAAGAAAATTCTGTCAGCATTTTTGTTTTAAAGAAACTGAAACATCAGCTCCTTCTTTTATATGGATTAAAATGATGTTCCCCTTTTTTTATCTTCATTGATTAGCAACACAGAGAGATTTGAATGAGGTATCATTTTATTTGTTCCATTCTCTTATTTCATCCAGTCCCTAATGTGTAAATACAAAGACATTTCCAACGTTTTTACGCCTTACTTTGTGTGTTTAACGAATGTGCTGCATGAAACACCCAAGATTTATATATACTCCACCAAGAACATAAATTTCTTCATTACTGGAGTTTATGTTACAAACATATAATATATCTGTACTCCTAGTTTAGTTTCAGTATAGCAAGACATATGTTCTTCTACTATTCGTGTGCCAGAGGTATAGTATAACTTGTAAATCTGGCCCCTTAACAGAATACTGCTCCATATTAAAGCTGCATATTGATTTTATCAGTATTTTTTGCAGGGTATAACGTTAAATTAATATTGTATGCATGTTTTTTTGTAGAGTGTCAGTGACAGTCAGCATTCATTGTCAATGCTACAGTATAATACTCTATAGATCAGAATCTTCACAAAAGCAAAAGGTTTGCCAAATTTTGGTTTAAACATCAAATCCCGGTTGAAACATTGCGTGAGTCTGATGCCCTTCTAACAGCTCTAAATTGGCAACTCAACTTGCTGAAAGTATTTCCTAAATCTGGTACATTACAGCATTGAACAATGCCTTGGTTGAATCGTAGAATGTCTCGTTCTGATGCAAGTTTCTAAATCCAATCTTTTCTACTTTTTCAATAGTAGAGAAATAACGTAAGAGTTTTTTTTATCATTGTAGATGAATAGAGTAAATGGTTGTCGTGGCAACTCTGCAGACCAATGTCATCTCAATTCTATGAGGTATTATGAATGTCTTCTCCATTTTTTTATGTTCCTTCTTTACACTAACGACGCCTTTCACATGCTATTTATTGGACCGATCGGTCTTGAATTGAATACGTAATGGTGCTATGATATGCTTTTTAATAATGACGCAGGGACGGCGTTGGACCGTCTTGGTGGATGCTGTCGCCGTGGTAACCGTAGTTGATTGCATTCATGGAATGCCTTGCGACACAGTGCAATAGTTGTGAATCGAAAAGTAGCAAAGTACACATTTTTTTTGTGAATGGATCGGCTCTCATTATGAGCAAAATTGTATTTTTAGCTAAGAAGTAAGATAAGTGTACTCGATTTGGAATTCTGAAATGAACTACATCACAAGAAAATGAAATTTGAAATGAGAATGATGATTTTGCTTACTTTCGATCTATAAATTTCGTAAGCTGCTCATCATTTTAATGTTTTAATGGTTCTATTTATTCTAATTACTTGCCATAACAAAACAGTTTTCCAGGGTTTTTGTATCTTTCTTTTGAAAATTAATTTTGTAAACAATTGTGTGTGGATATTTTAAAACGAATACGTTTCAAATGCAGATCGAGTATGGCCGTAACTTTTCAAGAATATTTTCAGTGCTTTGGGGATCTCTTAAGTAAGCAATACTGTGAACGATAAAAAATTTGTTTGATTATTTTGTACATTTTCATACCAATTTTTTCTGTCTGTTTTAATTTTCTCTGGTTTAAAAGTATGTTTTGTTGTATTACTCATGTTCTGGGATTAATTTGACATCACTGTATCGGGTGTAAGGAGGAAGAGGGTACTTGAATATCAGATGCCGCAATACAAAGAAAATTGAGCCCTCTCCTAATAAAAAAGTACCCAACATTTTCATACATGTATTTATCATTTTCTGATCATCTATTTTCACACACATTGTATGCGTAATTATGAACTCATTTTCATTACCACAATTCTTATTCCTGACAAAGTGTATGTGGAATCTTGATCCCTGAAAAGAATATACAACTAATTTATTTTGTGCTGCTTATCGCTGTAATACATCAGGGCCTTGAATGTATCCAATCTCTGTAATTTTTTATTACAAAAATATGTTTGATGACATTTATCAATATATTGTATCTTTGGAATATTCCTATTTTTTCTGTATCAATGATGAGAGAATTTCACACGATTTCATTCATTGAAAGCCACTATCTGTTCCTTCTGTATGTGTTACATGTTTTTAAGTTATTGATATGTGTTTTATATATATAAATGTATAAATATTATCATCATTGTCACATGAAAGAGCGTAACGATTGAGTCATCAATTTTGTCTGCATTCTCGTCTTTGTTGAAATAAATTAAAACTGTTTGAAATTTTGTGAATATATTAATTCTGTCCCATATCTGCTTTTGTGATTCAAATTTTGAATACTATCCATATACTTGAGATTTTCCAGACACCATGTAAGGTTGCTAGAAAGCAGCGATCAGTTACAAGTTGCAGTTGATCGGTACATGCCAATCAAAACCATTTTTCAATTTGCAACTGATTTGCGATTAATTCCTACTTTCTAGCAACACACTTTTACAATGTAGTTAGAGAGCAAGAAGATTTATTGAAATATATCATGATGGGAGAGGAGAGAGTGGGGAAGAGAGAGAGATAGAGAAAGGGAAAGGAGGGAGGGAGAGGAGGAAAGAAAAGAGAGAGAAAGTGAGTGAAGGAGGGGAAGACAGGGGGAAAGATGGTGATAGAGGGGAATGGAGCAAATGAGAAAAGAGTAAGAGGGAGAAAGTGGGAAAGGAAGAGGGATAGAGGGAAAGGAGTGGGCAAGAAAAGAGAGGGGAAGGGAGAGGATGGGAAAGGATGGAGAGAGGGAAAAGTGAGTGGGAACCTGGGAAAGAGAAAGACCCAGGAAAGAGTCGGCGGGAAAAATAAAAAGGGGTAGAGAAGAGAAATACAGAAATAAAAGTGATGAAGGGGAAATAAACATAGGGAAGGGTTTTAGAAGGGATAGTAACAGAACAAATGACAGGAATAAGAGAATCAGCAATTCCAGTGACATAACCTATCAACCATTGTGGAGAACAACCAGTTGTTTTCATGGTTTACTGCACAGGGTTCTCTCTAAATTGTCCTCCAAAATGGTAGCCAGTGATGTCATGGTACATGTATATGGGAATAACATAAAAGAGAGTGACAGACAAAGAAAGAGAGTCGGAGAGAGAAGTAGTTACAACAAAATTCTAATATAGACTGGTGTATATGCCTAATTGTATAATGAGTGACCAAAAGGGGTGGGGCAAATCGGTAGTGCACATGTGTAATTAGAACATTTACACCCTTGGTTACACCGTACATTTATCACTGTGAGCAGACAGGACAAAGGCCTCGGACAAAGTAAACAACCTCCATTCAAGCATTCACAATAATCAGACATTTCTACAATCTACCAAACTCTGCAGTGGCGAAAATCGATGCTCTCTTTCACAATTTATTATCTTTATGGTACAATTTGATTTGATTTTTCATGGCTATTGCAAAAATTGCTACAATGATTTCTGTACCTTTATCGTGAAATGAGAATCAAATCAAGTACATGTACAACTAAGAGAGTTTGTTAAAGATGCCTAGCTTTAGCAAGTGGCATCCATCTTGTACCTTATACTCCCCCCACTCTCCTGCCCAAAGATGATAACTTTCAGGGGCTGATTGCATGTAACGGTCTTAGCTATCTCATTCTGACTGAGACGGCTTAACTTCTTGTGCCACACTCATATGTATCAACATTTGTGTCCATGCTAAGAGGGTGGCACAAGAAATTAAAGAGGAACTTCACCAAGACATTAATGTGCTCTCAGTAGATAGAGAAAAATGCGATGATCAAACTGTGAAAATGTGAGCAAAATCCGACAAACGATTCAAAAGTTATGAATTTTCAAAGTTTTGATTTAAATGATGATGATGATGATGCTTTGTGTATTATGGCATTTTCATCAGTCCACCGATGATTTACGCCAGGCTTCATTTTTTCTTCTTTTCAGTTTTTAAACGGAGCTTGTAATATTTTGATTTTGTGGTTTGACTTTGCCTTCACTGGCATGGTGCAGCAGTTAGCTTGTTTGTTTGTTTAATCTGTAATAAATACCGGTTAATATATTTTGTTATTTTTTTTTCATTAGTAGAATGAGTTGGAGGTGCGTTTATAAGTTAGTATAGAGTAGTGGTTATGAGCATTGTGCCTTCTGAGCAATTACAAGTTTTTGTTTTTTATTATTATTATTATTGTTATTATTATTGTTATTATGGGGGAAAACTTTGGAAGTTTTAAATTCTACTTTGGATTAAAAGATCATGGTGGAGCGTGGATTTGTTGTTGAGACAGATATGTATTTCTAAATATTTTATTTCCCTCTACTTTGCACTTATTTGTTTGTTTTACTTAAAACAAGATGATATACAAATCCATTAGCGTTGGGCTACATAACTAAACTTAAAGTTCGTTCTTTATTATAATCGATCTATAATTCATTATATTTACCACTTCCTTTGATGAATGTAATAAGTTTTCCAAAGTGTTCTGTATTACCTAACAGATTTTGAATAGTAGGGTTGTTATTTTTAATTGAGTTATATAACTTTCTTCTTTGCACGCTGTATTTTGGGCAAACTAATAGAAAATGTTCAATCTTTTCGTTCATTTTGCAATTCGGGCAGAGTCCGTTTTCATGTTTGTTCAACATGAATTTATAATAATTTAAATTACATTTTCCCAAACGAAACTGGTGAATAATTCTCTCATCTTTCCTGCAATGTCTGGGTGAAGTTCCTCTTTAAATTTCTATCCTCTGGGATATTTTGTAAGGTCCTCATTTCTGCTCCCAGTAGAGTCCAGTTGAGGACTATGTGGTCTAATAGCACCTGCCTTTGAACATATTCTTTCTCAGAGTCCTCAACTGGACTTTGTGGTCTAATAGCACCTGCCTTTGAACATATTCTTGCTCAGAGTCCTCAACTGGACTCTGTGGTCTAATAGCACCTGCCTTTGAACATATTCTTGCTCAACTGGACTACTCCCATTATGACAAAGAAGAGAAGTAAACAAACAATGCAGAAGAACTACTGAAAATATTTTTTTATTTGGTGCAGATATCTAATCATATTTGAACATTGTCATAAATTCTAATTGTAGATTATGTAATTCAGCATTCATAACATTTCAAATTTATGCACAAATATTTCACTTCAATTACAGTCCAACCTCGTTACAACGAGGTCGTTAGGACCAGAGGAATTACCTCTTTATATTGAAACCTTGTTATATCAGGGTCAAAATACAATAAAAAATTTATAACAAGGTTTGACTGTACTTGGACATTTCTCAACAAACAATACTGTAACACAATGTGAAATAAAGATGGGAAGAAACAACTGAGAGCTAGCTTGAGGTGTTCATATATGTGTGCAATCAAAGTGTCATTTCATTAAGATTTTATCCTTATTGATACCTCTTTTGCTTAGCTCCCAACAACAGGAGATTTTCAAAAAATATTTTGCAGAACAGATATCAGTGACCATGTGGATGATATACATTTAAAATAGAATAATGTACAAAATAATCAAGGTGTACCAAACAGAAAGTAATTAACACCCAATCCTAACGAACAAGATAACGAAAGTAATACAGGAAAGCAAAATATATGGTCAAAAATGAAAAAAACAAACATATTATCAATAACATATTATCAATTTAGAAAAGCATGATAAAGGACTTATATATTTTTCTTTCCATCTAATTAGATAGTCAAGCGACTCAAGAACAAATTAAACACAATAGACAAAATACAAAGTCTACACAAATATTTGCAAGCTGCATACTAAAACACACAGAAAAGAAACTTGCATACATATTGATGTTTTCCAAAATATATTTATCCAAATTGTGAATACATTTCTCTGATTGTTAAATTTAATTGTTAACTCTGTTTGCTCTATTTTTATTGCTCATGATTGTGCACAAACTAAATCTCAGCAGAAATGATTTGTGCCTAAAATAAACTCACAATGCCTACCCTGACAATGGAATCCAAATTATCGGTTCATAAAACCTTTTGTTCAAAATGCCCTTGTGATGTGTTTATACATTCTAGCATATTGATATCAAAGAAAATAAAGTGATTATGTTTTAACATCTACGTTGTGTTTGTATTGTTTGGTGGAATTCCAAAACAGCTAAAAGTTTCTGAAAATGAGCCACATGAAAAATTACTTGAAATCTTTATCACTACATTTGCTTCTGACTAATGGGAAGACATTTATAGGGGAAACTCTCCACTATACAGATGGCTTTAAGAGCAAAAGAAATAACCAAATCAGAAAAATTATCTTTAAAAAGGGTGGGGGCAGATGTTCATTCCAAATTTATTCTTCTGAATTTTAATCCTTGTAGAGTAATTTTGAAGAAGAATAAAATTTTGGCATTGAATTTGGTTTGAGCTTTTAACAGTGCACATATCCCAGTATCTCCTTTACCCCCTTCAAGACATTTTTTTTTTTGGGGGGGAACACATCTATTACTCAACCACTTTATCCAAAGTAAAATGTTTGTCTGTGTTTAGATTCAATTATCACCTATTAAAATACAGTCTCTGAAGAAGTAGTCAAAATGTGCAACTTTTTGTATTCCTTTGTCTCGATAAATTGACATAAACCAAGTGTTATGTAACAGAGTACAGTCAGCACAATTGCAGTGTGTTAATAGTTGAATTATATTTACCCACTTAGCTGAAATCCCCAAAACAAGTGGTGAAAGTTTCATTGAAATGAATAAAAGAGATTTAGGGAATTACCCCTTTACATAATTATCATTCATTGAGCGAAATACACCACAATTAGGGAAATTGCTCAATTGTGATTGCGTACTTTATTCTGCTTTTCATCCTTCTTTCTTCTTTCCTTTCCTACTAAGTATGATTAATTTGTTAATTTCACTTCTCAATTACATGTTGCCTCTCTCCCCTACATAAGTCTATATAAAGTATCTCTCTTGAACATTTTTTCCTCCTCTCTTTATACTTCCCTTTCCCTCCCTCTCCCACTATCTCTTTACAGCAATCATGCATATAAACCAATATTTTAGCATACAGAAATTTGTCGCAAATTCAGACTTAAATTTCATCTTTAGAGATACTTTTACCTAAGTTAATGAAAATCATAGTAAAATACCCGAAAATAAAGCCACCATGAAAATTTTAGATAATACAGCCGCACTTGGTACAATAATTGAAAAAATCCTACGAAAATCACGAGATTAGAAAGCATAATTTGATCCCCCATCCAAATTGGTGAAACAAAACCCTTGCATTAGACATATAGACCTACCACTAGAGAACCTATTAAAGCATTATCCTAATGAGAGTGCATTTATTTCTGAGCTTTAAAAAGGAAATAATCCAATTCTTACCTACTGAACCTAAAGACTGCCTACCATAGAACAATTCTGGGAGGTGTTTCACCAAGATAACAAAGACTTTAAGAACGACTTTACGTTCGACTGGTATCAGTTCTTGTGCGTAATTGTTCACACTATTACGCGCATTCAGCGCAAGAACTGGTACCATTCGAACTTAAAGTAGTTCTTAAAGTCTTTCTTATCTTGCTGAAACACCACCCTCCTATACTGCAGTATATCTTGCTCAAACACAATTCAATCTACTTGAGACCCGGGCCCTGTTTCACCAAGTAGTTCTTGAAGTTACGCACGACTTTAAGAAAGACTGGAGTAATGTACGTTAACCAGTTTCATACGCGTATGATTCTCGAACATTCAACAGAAGTAGTGGTACCAGTCGTGCGTTAAATCGTTCTTAAAGTCTTTCTTATCTTGGTGAAACCCGTCCCAGGGCTGTCAAAAAAAAGTACAAAAAAATCCCCCCCAAAAGTTTTGTCTGGTAGTGGGCAGACAAGGTCCCCTCTCCCATCCCCCCCTGACCATCGATACTTCAACACCAATTTTACACATTGGTGAGCATTTTTTTCGCTTTTGCTTGAAGATTTCTAGTCCAGTTGAGGGCTCTGTGTTCTACAAGCACCTTCCTCTGCATATAGCCTTGCCCTGAACAGCAAGGACTACAACACTAAAAAATAGTTTCTCACATGTGATCAGAGGGGTGAGACTCTGTGGTTGAGTGTTGTAGTCCCTGTGTGTTCAGGGCAAGGATATGTATGTGTAGTCCAGTTGAAGACTGTGTATTCTGATAACACCCATTTTTGCATATTCTCTTGCACTTAGCACAGAGAGGTTGCATTGCACTCAACCACAGAGTCCTTACATACATGTAGCCCTCTGATCATGCTTACCCCTCTGAAAGACCACGCCTCTCCACATATGTGTAGAAGCGCTATCAGGACAACCTATGTGCAGCTGTATGATAAAGCAAACACTTAGAGCAGAAGGGATGAAGCAATTGGACAAAGAAAGCAACTTCATACAAGCCTTCACAATTACCTCAATGACTGAAAAGAAAGCGGCTTCCCTGTTTAATCATTGAACAGGTGCGACACATGTTAGACATATCTCCACAGCATAAGAGGGAAGGAATTTTCTGCATCAATTCATTGTGAATGCTTGAATAGAAGTTATTTCCTTTGTCCAAATCCTTTGGTCCCTTCAGGTCACAATTTAATACCCTCCATCGACCATTAAGCCATTACCATCGATAGTTCAAGCTCAAACTTTACAGTTAGGATTTACTCCACAGTTCTTTCTTTAAAACCATGGACAAAGAGGATCGATATAGCTTTTGTCCAAAGTAAAAAGGGTGTTCCACATGTGCCAGTTAATTATTGTGCTTTGTGAAGTTCTATGCTTGGGCAGATGTTGAAAAACTGTTATATAGATAATCCTCTTTCTTTAGCTTTGGGGAGGTGGGATCATGGTCAGTTACAATACCAAATAAGGGGGTCTTTCTTATTTTTTGTTTCAAATCCCAAGTACACGTTCTTTTATGGGGTTGGTAGGCTCATAGTACACATGCTAAAAGTAACACTATGCACTCTAAACAGAGTAATGCCCCGGTCACATAGGACCCCGGAAGCAACATGATTCACCCCGACTCTTTGTTAATTCACACTTAACTGCCTCAGAACAACGAGTCGGGGTGAATCATGTTGCTTCCGGGGTCCTATGTGACCAGGGCTTATATATACAGCAGTGCTTGGAAGCGTCATAGTGTAAGATTCTGGCTCTCGCCTTTCAACTAGAGGGTCAGCGGTTCAAAACCCATTCATGGTGTTAATTTCTTTCTGCAAGAAATTCCTGCAAATGTCTGTGTCCCAATAAAGAGACTTTAAGATTGATCAAACGTCACAAACCACCTAAAATTAACACAAACCATGTAAAATTAACTTGGAATTATAGCCACGAAAGTTGTGATGTGGCATGCACAAGGAGTCGATGTTCCAAGAAAGAGAGGCAAAATTATTAAAGAGCCAATTTCAGCCAAATGTGTTTTAGATTTGGAGAGCTACATGCGAAAATGGTAGTTAATAGATGTCTAGAAGACATGCACTTTGTACAGAGCAATAGGCCTATATGTAGCTGACAAAATATCAAACAAACACATCAATTAGGTGGGTTTATAAATGGACGGATATTTTATGCAGTCTCTATACACAAAGATTGTTCTCAACAACCTGAAAGGTTACCCGACATAGCAACAAGTAATGTAAGCAGACTGAATTCAACTCTTGCAAACCATTTAAAACAATACTGTGTAAAAATGTTCCTAGGCAAGAAGCTAGCATGGATTGGAATTAGTAGACCAGTCTATTTGGCAATCAGACCTTATGTCATTTTTATTTTTAGTTTTAAAAGTATATTCTACTTTTACTTCTAACAAAGCACTCTTGGGAGTGGTAGCTGTGGTACTAAATACAGAGACATTTGTAGGATTTCACTTGAACTTTTCTTTTATTCATAAGACTGCTGGATAATCTCACTTAATATCACATTAACCATTTCAGGGCAATTGAAAACATTTTGTGCTTTCGCTTAATGACTTTTGATGTAATGCTCTAAAAATATACAAGATGCAGGGGCAGAAAGAGAAAACAAATTATACACAAAACCTGACCACTATTATTTTATAACCATTTGCTGTTTCATGGAGATAACTTTCTGATCGAAAATGTTGTTGTACATTTGTATATTTGTATATATTGTTATAGTTGTTGTTTACAAACAGGTCCTCATGGAAGACCACCAAATTGGTGAAATGAGCCACCCTGTCTAAATATCAGAAATAAATAAATAAATAAAATAATCACTTAATTGTTATATATCCTTAAATTGGCAATATTGTACTAAATTAACATGCTGTCATGAGATAATTTATATTTGTAACATTTGCCAATATGAGGAAGAAATAGTGATTGCAAGGCTTTAAATAATTCATGTCCTGTTAAAATAAGTTAACAAGAAGCAGATATTTTCTATACATTTATCATGTAGCATACACAGAAATGCTGGATCCTACAACATTTTACTTGGCTTGCAGACTTTTGGAGGATCAAATTATTGAACAGAATTACAAGTATTCTTACAAAAATAAAGGGGTGTTATTCTAATGAACCTCTGAATCAATGTGATATTGATGTTTGCACATTTTAATACATGAAGCAATTATTGAATAATGTGTCAATAAGTTTCATTCTTTGATAAATACAATTTACTTCAAATACATTTAGGCCTGCTATTACACACTATTTTCCTTGCTACCTGTAATATAATTAAATACATCCACAAAGTACAGAGCAAAGCACAAATTGTATCAACCCAGCCCCCATGGGTGCACCCCAAAGAGCCCCTTGGGGTGTCTAAAGTACCCCCTCTTCTTTACCTCAAAGATTAACCTAACCAATAAACTTGAGCAGACAAAGGAGTCATTTTGGGGTTTAGTACCCAAACTTCTTTGTGTGTTCAATCTTTGTCCTCTTTTTATAGACCAGGTCTGACTCACAAAGAGGACTATAAATAGGACTGGGCCATATTGATTTGGACTAAATTGTTTTTCCACCCCGCCAATGATGGTACCTGCAAAGTTTGTTTGTAAACTGTAAGGTAAAAAAAAAATTCTTTGGTTGTCCTCAAATGACATTTGTGAAAAATAGTGATAGTCGGTCGAACTTTCAAAATTATTTCTTTTATTTTTGACACAATTCATGATGAAAAAGAGACTTAAAACATATAGAGTGGAGTAAAAAGCCAAAGAATATTTGAAAATATGTTATTAGTTTGAATTGCACATGTTTTTTGTATGATTTCAATATGATTGAATTTTTATTCAATTTGAGCAAAAAATAAAAAGTAATTTGGAGGATGGGTCAACTAAGGACAATTAATCAAACAATTATCTCTTGGCCTTATTTAAAGAACAGTTAAATCTTTTATAGACCAGGTCTAACTCACAAAGAGGACTATAAATAGGACTGGGCCAGATTGATCTGGACTAAATTGTTTTTCCACACAACCAGGAAGGTACCTGCAAAGTTTATTTGTAAACTGTAAGATGAAAGAAAATGTTGTTTAGTTTCCCTCAAATGACATTTGTGATTTTTTTTTAAAACTCATTTCGTGAAGAAAAAGAGACTTCAAACTTTTGGAATCGAGTGAAAAGCCAAAGGACATCTGAAAGAGTATATTCAGATTGCATTTCACATGTTTTGAATAATTTTATTGTGATTAATTTAACCCATTGACTGGTAAATTATGTAGTTCCCATAGACTATGTGCAGGGACAACCTGTTCTAGTACTCGATAGGTTAATTTGAGTGAAAACTGAAATAAAGTATGTTAAAAGTTCACATTGGGCCATTTTTAGATGGTTACCATTTATTCCATAGCTTTAATTTAAAAAAAAAAAATCAGCAGGAATCTCCCAATGGTTGATTTGCAGAGTTCATGATATCTTCTGAGCTGTTTTGGATTGACTGTGATATAAAATTTGTCGACTAACAATTATTTCTTGTAGAAATTACCCAATGGGAAAGTCTATGATTTGGCTATGCAGAAAAGTTTTCAGGAAATTTGTTTTCAAAGTTTCTCTTTTATTCAAATTAATACACTGATGAACATCTCGAGCTATGAATGACAAATTATTCTATCCTAAGTGGTTCTGATTAGAACCCCAAATGACAAACAAATAAAAAATACACAAAATAAAACTACAAACTAAAACAAAAAAGAGCAAACATTTAAAAGTCAAATGCTTGGGTATATTTATTTTCACAAGTTAAAGGTACAAAGGATGAAATGATAAAAAAACTGCTTTCAGAAATTTCAGGTGCTACAAAGACAAGATAACATTTTCTCCCCCATCCCCCCATTTTCAATGCATGGTCCTGGATAATTTAAAAGTATTGGGTCGCAGATTACTTTTTTCAACATATTTAGGTTTGTAATGGGTGCAGGTGGTAGATGGATAAAGACCTAAAAGTGCAGAAAGTTGCTGGTTTAGTAGATAAATGGGAGAGAGATTTGGGGATAATCTTATTATTTAGAGGGATGCCCTCATTTGGATCACACAACAATAACAGGGTAAGAACAGGACAAGTCCATGATAAACTCTAGAAAATTGCCATGAGAAATAGAAAAAAAAAATCAAAGTATTAAAGATAATATAGTACTTCTTTTTCAGCCTAAAATTTGACTTTCCAAGATTGTTGTATTATGTTCAAGAGTACTAAATGTTAGAAATTATCACCAATCAATTAAGCACAAAGATTGGTCATGATAAGCGCATTTATAGTTATTCCAATAATAATTCTTTTATTCGGGCCTCGAATTAATGGACCATGCGTTCAAAATTCAAAATAGCCGTTGACCGCTCGTTGACCAATAGCGCAAGAGTCTCTCTCAGTGCGTATTCCGCATGGTGTGGCAGTGTATTAAAGTGCACATGGTATGTGCTCTTACAATGTTGTGTGTGTGTGTGGTACCGTAATACGCTAGGAGTATCGCGATACCGTTGGTGTCAAGATGAATTATGATAGAATAGATTTTTATTTGAATTAAATATTCTGGGTTACATTAGACCATAATACTTCATAGAAGTTATTATTTTGGCATATCCGAGGTACACAACAAGTTGTAGGCATAACCGTAATGTGTGCAAATGTAGTTTTCTACCTTTAGGCCCCCATAAAAAATATCTGGTTACTCTCCACCAACAAACCCCCCGAAATGAAATGACTTGACCGTTTTTCTACTTTCAACTTTAATTAAAGCATGTAAAATAAGAAAATAAAACATGTAAAATACAAACTGAAAAGTAAGTTTCAGATGTTATTTTCACTCCGTTACAAGTACAATTTTCCAAATGAAATGTCTTATAAAAAGAATAAAAAACACCCACTTTTCCTATACTAACTAACATTATATTTCAAAGATGGCATTGGAGGGCAACTAATACATTTTGTGGGGGCCTTACAACTTGGTTTAAACACCACTTTTTCCATTTACAACTCTAGTGAATAACTGAGACTGCAACTATGAAAATATCTAACAAATCTAATATTGCAGACCATGACGATTCTCACATTTTCTTTCCATACATGTAGAATTCCTTTACGAGCAAGTCAAGCGTGGGATTAGATGAATATTCAATTGATGTAACATATCTTGATGAAGAACACCTCAGTATCTAAAATCTGAATAAATAGAGAGAAATAAAGATGAAATATATTAGCATTATTTCAAACAAACAATGATAACATTTGGCATATATGATATATTTCTAAAACAATGATAACATTTTACAAAACATATATTTCTATTTTCATTCAAATGTTATCTGAGGGTTCAGAATATCCTTTTTGAATGGTCATGAATGAGATTACAAGGGATTGGCGAGTAAAATATAATATATAATATAAATATTTCAAACGAATAACAATACAATTTTACGAAATATATATTTCAATTTCCATTCATATGTTATCTGAGGGATCAGAATATCCTTTTTGAATGGTCATGAATGAGATTACAAGGGATTGGCGAGTAAAATATAATATATAATATAAATATTTCAAACGAACAACAATACAATTTTACGAAATATATATTTCAATTTCCATTCATATGTTATCTGAGGGATCAGAATATCATTTTCGAATGGACATGAATGAGATTACAAGGGATTGGCGAGTAAAATCAGGTGATATGAAAAATTAAAAACAACTTTTATTAAAACACTAACATTTTCCCTTAATTCTTTGTCAGCCTGGCACAGAAACAAATTAAACCTTACACGGACTAAAATGCCCCATGCAAAATAAGAATATTTTTCAATCTATTGAATAAGAAAACAACAGAAAATTTTCCCAGTTTTTTGCTTCATATTCTGAAGAGATAGGAGAGAGAATTTCCCAGCCATCTACCCTCAAAATGGCCATGCCCCAATCTACTTTACCATGAAAAAATTCTGGTAAATTCCTTTTAATCAATCCTCATATTAATCTATGATTAATCTAAAATACAAGATTAAAATTTGCTATGTAAAACAAGGATTTTTTTATCAGTGGAAAACGAAACCCGACGATTTTCCCCTTTTTACTTGTTCCTCTGAAGAACTTGGGGAGAAAAATTCCCAGCGAACTACCCTCAAATTGGCCATGCCCCCATCTACTTAACCATGAACAATGGCTGGTAACCACCTTGTAATTAAACATCATATTAATCAAAGATATTCTGCTAATGATAGAGATTAGATATAAAGATATAGTCACACTGACAAGGGGCCCTGGCCACAGAACAGTTCTATGTCTATTTGATGTTGTGATTGAATGAAGATTAATAGGCAAATTACTGGAAGAAAAGACAACAAAGAGACTGAGCCCTTCATCAAACTGTTTTAATTGCACAGAAAATAAACAAGCTTCCACAATATCAAGATGATTTGCCCCTTTGAAAAGAAGCCAATTTGACTGAGGCGTCGTGGCGTGCGCCTGAAATCAAGCTGTTCGGGACAGTCATAGACTTGGGTTAGTTCCTGCTTGTGGGTTCGAAGCCTGGTCACAAACCGTCTTTCGTATGGAGACGTTAAGATGGCGATCCTCTTTCTCTCTTCTTCTTCTGGCGTAAATATTCAAATTTGAATGATACACGCCTCTAAACTACATCCTTTCCTTTTTTTTGAGGATGCAAATAATTTGATGACATAGACGATTAGATTGTTTCAATTAAAAATGACCTAGAAATAACTGGATACTTGATTATTTCAAATAGAATCTGGTCAGAAATTATTAGTTTCTGGATGATTTTATTAGGATCATAACACCCTGGCCACTTTTGACAAGAAAAAGAGTGAGTGCTCTGGAATCTGTTATTATAATGTTCATTGGCGGATCCAAGGGGGGGGGGGGCAAGGGGGCCCTTGCCCAACTATTGGCGAGGGGCCGTATCGACAAACCAGGGGACCAGCTATTTTGAGGACCTTTTTCATAATTTCCGGCCCCCGTCCCCCTATGGAGAAATCCTGGATTCGTGCCTGCTGTTCAATCTATTTTTAAACAGTGTAGGCCTATATGATCTATACATCAGATTTGTGACAACTATCTGAAAATTTGTGACTGCATAGTTACACGATAAATTGAATAAAGAGTCTTCATAAAACGTGTCAAACAATAATTGCTAAACTTTTTTCAGAAAATAAGCTGCATAACTATGTAACTTAAGTGAGATGTGCAAACCTGTCAAATCAAAATAGATATATGTGTGAAATTTCAATACCATCATTTGTGTTTCCTATAGAAATAATTCTGAATGACTTTTGTTCACCTGACCGTGAACTTGTGTGATATAATTTAAAATGGAAAAATATTTTCAACCACTTGAGAGAGAAAGACATGCATACCATACTCAATGTTTCTTTTGTGAGAGAATTTATTGAAAGCCAGGAATTCTATTTTGAATAGTTCATTCAGTTTGTGATGGCATGTAAATCAGCAATAACAAAATGCTTTGAGAATAAAAGCGACACATCAATTTCGGCTAAAAATCTAAAAATTGAGTGCAAAATGTTCATGAAACACAGACACTACTTTTTGAAAAGAAAATATAAAATTTATTGTAAAAGAGGAAGAGAGAAAATTGGTTTTATGGTGTGCATCATTCATATTTGAATATTTACGCCAGAAGAAAAAAGAGAGAAGGAGGAGACCGGCCAGGATCGAATACGCAAACAAAACCAGTCAATTTATGACTGTCCCAAAAAGCTTGATTATAGGCGCACGCCACAACGCCTCAGATTGTAAGACCAATCACTATGTTTTTCAGACTAAATGCTCAACCTAAATCACACAATGAACATTATAGAGCTGATTTCTCTGAACATTCGTGTAGTGAAAGATTCTATTCAATTCAGTGAGAATTGTAAGGGTGAAAATGAGTTCATAATTCTTTTTGCACACAGGATTAAACCACATGGAGCCTTGGGGGTATGTAGGCAGCTAAATAGTTTCCCCTCTTTATTTTGATTCCCGAGACTGATTGCAAACACATGCCCGTAACCTAGGCAATATAGGGTTATGTCGTACTATCCAAAGTTTGCTTCAGCTCAGGATTGTAGCCAATAAGCCCTCTTTGCCATTTCAAGATTAGAGAAGACTGGGACCTGTTTTATAAAGATGTGCGAAGAGGTACACAAGACTTTACAAACAACTTATGACCCTTTCTCAGGTGCCAATACAGAGAAAATTGTGCATGATTATTGAGTGCAAGAATGGATCACCAGTAATTTGTAGTCATGCATTCTGTATGTGTGATGTTCTTATGGACATTGATGCAATATTTGTCAAGATACCCCAAAACTGAATCGTCTTTGCAAAGTGCGAATTAGCTGGCTAATTCTTGAAATAACTCACTTTTAATGTTTAATTGTGCCCTAACCCCAAGATATCTTTGGTTTGCTTTTAAATCTAAAGATTTTGTGAAAGCAAAAAACGTAATGCAGTAAAAACTTATTTGTGAAAGACCTAGGCCCTGTAACATAAGGATTTTCTCTCAATCAATTGATATCAATGGTATATCTACGGGAAATCATGTCCTAAAGATTTGCAATAGATTGAAATCATCTTTATGTTACAGCAGGGAAATTCCCAACTCCCTGGTTACAGCTAGCCCCTGGTTTGGTTATTTTACCTTATCAGAATTATTGCACTAAAATGAGAACTTGGGATAGTCTGGACGGTCCTGTACCTGCAACCATTAAGGCAATAGTACCATGCAGGCATGCCCTGTGAAGATATTTGCCTAAAAAAACACTCATAAAAGTGCCCTAAAGTTCGGGAGAAGATTGGAACAATGTGCGTGATTTTTAAATGAAAATAGAGAAATTGTAGTCAAAAGTTCAACCCAGTTCAGGACTGTTTGTGGGTGTAGGGCAGAGTCTAAAGAGGGATGAGATAAAAAGGTGGCATGGGTGTGGGGTAGTTTGCAAGCACATACCCTAGACTTTCGGTGTGTGCGTGCGCAGAGCATGATACAGGGTATGCATTGTGTGACTACATCACACATACAGCATTGCTCTGTCAGCATGCAGACACACAATGCATACCCTGTATCACTCTCTGTGTATGCGCACAACGAAACCCAAGGGTCTGTTCTGGCAGACTAGGTGTGGGGTGAGATTTTGAAGAGCAAGGCACTCTTGCACTACCCCCTCCCCCCCTAACAATCCACCTCTTAAGGGGTCAATGACAAAAAGTTGTAACTCCAATTCTGCAGGGATTTCTTTCTATGTTCAAAGATTTTGGTACGCATTGCTTATCTTATGAACATTGCATTTTAAACTTTCTTTCTTTCTTTCTTTAATGAAAAGAAAAAATGGGTATTAATATTGCATTCATTAGAAAGGTCATATTTTCATTCAATAATACTTGGGTACCAAAACATCATTTTCACCCAAAATGGAGCTGCATCTTTCTGTTGCTGGAACCGGCAGTTGTTCATTTTCATCTAAGGCTTCATCAGACAGAAAATTTACAAAAAGATTATTGAAAACCGATCGCTGCAAATCAAAGTCAAGAGGATAAATTTACAGCCTTACAAAAAATTACTTGTGACCATTTTGTCTGTGTTTTCACACAGCGACCTTTGCCAAGTGAAATTATTGCATGAGACCATTGAAATAGCAACATTACCATTATTTGAATTAACACACATTTAAATGGACTACCCCTTTGTATTGTTGCTATGTCAGAATTTCTTTGTCTATGTAGAACACTGCTCTTCGGCTACTGTCACTGTGTGAATATAGACAATTTGGTTACGAGATGAGTTTTACACTAAACATGGTCACAAATAGGATATAATAATAATAATAATAATAATAATAATGTCTTATTTACCCAGGGTAGCCACATTCAGCTGTAAGGTAGCTGCTCTTCCAGCGGGCCCTGCATAACGTAAAGTTATTATAACCCTTCTCCTTCCTTAAATGCCGAGCGCCTGGCAAGAAGGCAGATGGTTCCATTTTTATAAATCCTTGGTCAGTTGGTATAACTTGGTCGGATCGAACCCACGACCTTCCGTCCATGGGGCACACGCTTTACCACTGAGCCACACATGACCGGGCACGATTTATGACAGTCTAGATATTCTATCAACTTTTCATTTTCAGAAGCAAAAACTCTTGTATTAAATACACACAGAGCATCAACAATTGTTTGCTTGGAGTTGACAAAATAAAAAAAAAAGTTTGGGATTTGTTTTCAAGGAAACCCACCAGGAAATCCAAACAACAATGTGAAATTTAATTTTGATGCATTATGATAATATAAATTGATAAACAATTCTAAAACACTGATTGAATAGATCAACCCATTGACCAATGAATTCTGCAATTCCCAGAAACTTTGTGAAGGGACTACCTGGTCCCAGTTGTCAATTGCTTAAACTGCTTTTAAAAAGCTTAGGAACTATAAAACTTTGATTTTTTTGTAAGTTTCTTTGATTCTTTATCAATAAAAACTCCAAGTTAAATTCTTATTTTCCCACAAATATGCATGTAGATTACTTTAAACTTAAAACTAAAAAAAAACCCACTGCAATAATTAATTGAAAATAAAAGACTGAGGCACATCAGCATTGACATCATATGTTTCTTTCTACACAAAATCATGCGTCTTTATAATAATTCAAATATATATAATACATTGGTTCTAGACATTAGGTTGGTTAAAAATATAACAGATCAGGTGCTTTTTATTAAAGGGGAACCAGCCTTTGGAATTGTCATGCTCTCATTGAATGGAGAAAAATCAGATGAACAAACTGTTAAAATTTGGGCAAAATCGGACAACCCGTTCAAAAGTTATGAATTTTCAAAGTCACTGAGATATGACGATCCATATCGCTGATGGGAATCCGTGCGATCGGCAAATTCGATAGAATGTGTGATGTCACGTCGGACAACTCCTCATTCACTTTGAACACAGAATTTAAAAAAAAATTAATTAATATAAGATTTAGAGTAAGGTTGCAACATCACTCTTCTCAAAATATATGCAGAATCAATACAGAAATGCTATACCCCAACCGAAAATTGTCATTTTGTTGAATTTTCCGAAAAAAGGAGAAAAGGAGAAAATGTGTATACACAGTGAATGAGGAGTTGTCCGACATGACGTCACGGATTCCGTCGAATTTGCCGATCGCACGGATTCCCATGAGCAGTAGGAATCGCATATCGCTGTAACTTTGAAAAGTCATAACTTTTGAACGGGTTGTCTAATTTTGCTCAAATTTTGACAGTTTGTTCATCTGATTTTTCTTCGTTCAATGACAGCACGATAATCCCAGGGGTTGGTTTCCCTTTAAAAAAAATCATTTCGGACAGTGTATGGATTCTTCCTGTCACGATGCAAATGAAAGTGGATTATTTCTATTGTTATTCATACAATCTAACCACAATTTCTAAATGTCAAAAGGGAAAGAACTACTACAAATTTTCCCTAAATCACTATCAAAAGCCTTCTGCCTACAAATACAGTCCAACCTCGTTAAAAAGAGCACTGATATAACGAGATTTCGTTTTAACAATGTAGTATTCCTGGGACTATCTCTTTGCATTTAATTGTATTTTGGCCCTGATACAACAAGGTTTCTATACAAAGAGATAATTTCTCATGGATCTTGTTATAACAAGGTTTGACTGTATAACCTAAACTATCGAACCCCTATTAGTTCTGAAGAATATTCTCATTAAACAATAATGATATCTTTTTGATTTTCTACAAGACAGCATGAAGAATCCAAACAAGAGGCAATGTATGCAGATTAGATGCTAGTGCTATACTTTTGATTTTTGATGATTTTGATTTTGATGATTATTCTAAACATGAAAATGAATAGAAAGAATATTTGTAAAATAGATTAAGAGGAAACCAACCCCTGGAATTATCATGCTCTCATTGAATGGTGAAAAATATAGTGAAAAAGCTGTGAAAATTTTAGCAAAATCGGACAACCCGTTCAAAGTCACAGAGATATGACCATCCCTACCACTCATGAGAATCCGTGTGATCGGCAAATTCGACGGAATCTGTGATGTCATGTCAGACAACTCTTCATTCGCTCTGTATACAAAATATCACATTTTCTCCTTTTTTTCGTAAAAGTGAACAGAAATGCAAATTTTCGGTTGGGGTATAATTAACATTTCTGTATTGATTCTGCATGTATCCTGAGAAGAATGATGTTGCAACCTTACTCAAAATTTTACATTTATCCATTTCTTAAAATTCTATGTACAAAGTGAATGAGGAGTTGTCCGACATGACAAAAGAAATTCAGTCTGTGTTGCCGAACGGACAAATCCCCATGAGCGGCAGTGATCGTCAAATCTCTGTGACTTTGAAAATTCATAACTTTTGAACAGGTTGACCGATTTTGCTAAATTTTTCAGTTTGTTCATCTGATTTTTTTTCATTCAATGAGAGTACGGTAATCCCAGGGGTTGGTTCCCCTTTAAAAATATTTGGGACATGTGCTCAAAGAGATTGCACATCATCCAAAATATTGACAAAGAACCAAAACACGATTTCAACTGTGACCTCCAGGAAGTAATTAGATCTCTGCAGAGTGAAAAATTTGCTATAAAAATAAATATTTTAATGATTTTTCACCTTAAAATTATGAATAAAATACAAAATAACATTTGCTGAATATATAAAAATGGTTGTCACATGTGTTACAAATGATTGCACATCATCCAAAATATTTACAAAGAACGAAAATAGGATTTCTCTGGTGACCTCCAGGAAGTTATTAAATCTCTATGAAATGAAAAGTTTGTAATCAAAATTATCATTTTGAATGACTATTCACCTTGAGATGAAGAATAAATACAAAATATATAAAAAAATAATTGTGACATTTGTTCAAAGAGATTGTACATCATCCAAAATATTTACCAAGAACCAAAACAGGATTCGTGTGGTGACCTCCAGGAAGTAATAAGATCCTTGAAAAGTGAAAATTTTGCTATAAAAATAAATATTTTTCACCTTACAATTAAGAGTATATAATGTTTGCAAAATAGATAAATTATTTATGACATGTGTTCAAAGAGATTGCACCTTTTCCAAAATATTTACAAAGAACCAAAACAGGATTTTCGTGGTGACCTCCAGGAAGTAATTAGATCTTTGAACAAGGAAGAGGAAGAAGGATGTACAGAGGCCTTTGGAGGTGATGACCCCCCAACGAAATGATTGAAGTAAACCATGAAATTTTAAATCATTACATGTTAATCCCTATCACATACAGTTGCTTATCCGGAAAAAGGTTCTAAACTCTCAAGAATTGGAGAAGAATTTTTGTGTAAATCATTAGGACTGCATTACTCAAATAAAAGTTAGAGATAACTTTGTAACTTTTTCACTTGTTTATGGGCTCACTTTTCAGAGATGTCATACAGCAATTGAAATCACTGATGTGTGACAATGATTATAGTATGTATTTCCAGAAATATGGTAACTCAAATAGAAATGTATGCACACATTTCATAGTGATGCTTACAGTTATTTTTTGTTGTGTATTATCACTATTTTCTATTACCATAGCTTTCTTTCTTCTTCTATTATCATTTACATTATGCTTACAGGGGCGGATCTAACTTTTTCGAAAGATGGGGTTTTTCAAGTGAAGAGCCGAAAGCAAAGCGGGCGAGGGGCATGTGGCATTTTCATTTATAGGGTTGTCAATTTTCACTTTCAAGCTTACTTGCTGTGTTTTTCCTCATTTTGGTCAAATAATTGGGGGAGAACCCCTACATGATCCCACTTTCCAGGCTCCATGTGTCTTTGGTTTGTCCCATCTACGATGTAGATCAGTATCGTTCACAAATAGCCCGAAGTGAGAATGGCTGTGAAACAGAGCATTTTGTTGCTCCAATTTTCTTTGTACTAATATTTCGAAATTTTCTTCAAACCTCTAGAGCGATGTTCACATTTATATCAATGTACTAGACAACATTCAAGCAGTCAAACAGGTCTTTTGATCAAATTGAAGAATTACGCATTTTTTTCTGTCTAATTTACCGTTACCAGTTGAGATACGAAAATGATGCAGTAAATAATGTTTAATGTTTCCTTGTATTCTTTCTTGTATAGATTTTTTTTAACTTGACGGAAAAAGAGGAAGGTTTAACCCCCGTTTCTCATTTTGAAAACCATTAAAAATAATTAATTACATCATGATGCAAAAGCATGTTTCATTTCATTTCTGACCAATAAAATACAACTCCCAAATTTGATAATTTTACTGTGATTAACAAAAAATACTGTCAGAAAATTCCCTCAATACTAGGTAGTATTTCAATTCTTGGGCCTGTAACATAAAAGAGATATGATTAATCAAAAATTCAATTGTATCTTTATGATACATGTTTTGCCATAGACTTTATCGTAAGGTCTATTTTATTTTTTTAAGTTACAGGTCACTTGACTGGCATCAGAAACTCAACAATATAGTTTCCTAACTCCAAGGATATACCATACAACAGAAGTATTAATTTTTCTTATTTTGTGGTGAAAACCTAATGCAAATCGGATTACAGTATTCTGTGGTCTGGTCCACCTTCATCAAATGGGGAAAAAACAATAAAATCCCCAAATATCTCTTAAATAGCCTTAATTGTGACAAAAACTGAAGACAGGAAGAAATATTGTCAGTACAGCACAGGTGTGAGGTGATACATAATAGGAAATGACCCATGGATAATATTTCAAAATCATATTGTTAAAAAATTCCCTAAATTTCAAAGTGATTCTAAATAAATGGTTCTATCGTTTGAAAGAAAAACTTAAAGTTTCATTGTACAGCTCTGGTAGAAACATCAAAATATTTGTGCAAAAAAATATGTTTGTTATACAGATTTCCTAATGCATTCCTAATGCTCAGAATTTTATGGCTAAGTTAAGCCATTTCCTTAATTTCAAATCTCTTTATCCATTTAAGAGATTTATCTTATAAGGAAATCACTTGTAAACTGACAACTAAAACCAAATTAGATCATTAATCACAAATCACTTGAAATCCATCACTATTCATTTTACTTTGTGAAGCCAAGACCGAAGATAAGCTAAACTTAAGTGTCCATGCCCCATCAAACACATATTTTTTGTTGTGTGTAATTAAGTATTGTTTGGGGCATTTCCGCATGGACAATAACAGAATTTCATTCCATTTTAAATGACATTTTTGTCTGTTATAGCTCAGTGACAAACTCTCAGAGACCATTCACACTCTTATTTAGTATGTAGTAACTGCTAGGATATAGGAAGGAAGAAACATTTTAATTGCCCACACGGATGGCTCCAAGAAATGAAGAATTTTGGTAATGGCATTTTAAACCATCCATAAAATTTGAAAAATTATATCAAGCCGATTTTCAAACCAACAGGGAATAATTTTACTTTTCACATTTGATTAGCAGTTTTAGACTGTGAGGAAACTCTTCTAATTCTTTACTGTACAGTTCTATGCAAAAAAGTTGCTTCACAAAATATATTTTGTATAGTAATTCTGCTAAAATGCATAGCAAATTGCGATGCGATACCAGGAAAATTATTCCGTGACCAATATATACTGTACATTACATATTCCAAGCAAACTATCCACATTATATACTCTCCAAGCAAAATTGGGGGCCCTTTTAAAATATTTCCAGAGTTTGCGCATAAAAAGGTGTTCTACTCTACTGTCATTCAAGAGACTTGTAAAAACTTAACTGTTCACTTCTTTAGGTACTCTTACTAGCTTGAGCACTCCACAGAGTGAATGTGGTGCTTTATAAATGGCATTATAATGATCATTATGTGGAATTACCCCTTGGCAAAAAATTAATGACTATTATTAGTTATGACTTTCAGAAGAAGTTTTGTTCAATTCCAAGTACAAGTATTTCCTGCTTCTTGATTAATTGTTTGGATTGTTGGAAACAGCTCTGCTCTGTAGAATTTTTTTTTACAAGAATTCAGGACCTGTAAGTCGAAAGTGACCAGGACAGAATGTTGTTTCCTGTTCAACTGACCAGGAACTGCACCAGGAAATGCAAAGTGACCACTCTGATTGGAAATCCACTTTTGGGGTTTCGACAAAAGTGGGGGAAATTCCAGGGAATATTGATGCTCAAATCAGAACATAGCATTAAATTATATCTTAGGCTCAAAACAACAACTCACCCACTGGTAGTTTACACAAAATCAATTCCCCTAGACTTCAAATGAAATTACAAAGGCGTTGAATTTTGGAAATATTGAAATTCAAAAATTGAAAGTTTCTCATGATAAATCAAAATACAAAGTCTAGCTCACATGTATAGCTAATAGGGACTTGCATGCACACAATGAAAGCGCGTGCATTAAAGAAGTAACACATGGAGCCTCACTCGGTTTTCGGTTCCATGCTTCAATCGTGAACTAGAATTTAATTCGCTTCTAACTCCATATCATGTCGGATAAAGTTATTTTTGGTTAATTCTATGTAAATACATGTAAACAAATTATCTCTTTTTTTTAACCTTATATTCCCTTTAAATTGGTTACAAAAGAGAGCTGTGACTATCTAACTTGTAACACATAAGCTCAAACGCTGCTGGAATTTTCACATCCACCAACGATATCCAAAAATTATCAAAGAATTTCATTAGGATATTGAAATAAGAAGACCAATAAAATTCTCAAATCAAGTTCAAAAAGATTTACCTCTTTTGGTGTCTATTTTCTGACAACTTCCTTAGATCGTTATTTAAAAAAAAACATTAGAATTCACTCTGACCAGGACAGAATATTGAACAGGAACTACACCAGGAAATGAGAAGTGACCACTCTGAAAAGAAGACCAATTTGGAGGCTAAAGTAAAGATAGGGAAAATTGCAGGGAATTTTAAGACTAATGTTTGTGAATATTGTGAACATTAATGTTGCTAGGTTGGACAAACCTTGTAGCTTGACTAACATAGCAACAACCACTGCATGCTCTCCATGTGCATTCTATTTATGCACAATTATTTTTTATCAGTAGAACAAATAGTTGTCATTGTGTGAAGTTGACAAAGAATGTATATAATTTGAATACATTTCAAAAGTGGTCTATGGTCTATATGCAGAGTGGAAACAGATTAATGTTCTGAAATATCAATCAATACAAGAAAGTAGCCAATGGTACCGCAACAACATGTTTAGAATCGATCTTTGAGAGGAAGGAAGGCTGGAATTATATCCTAAATGAGAGGTCATCGTGTGGGTTGCATTCTGAAAAAGATAAAACATGTTCATTGCAGAATTTTCTTTTTAAATAACATTATAGAACTTAAAAGGGGTATAACCAAATGACGTAATTTTGCTGCTTTCATTTGACTTATCTTACCTGTTGCACAAGAGTGTTTAACAACTCAATAAATGGTTATGAGGTGGACAAAGAGAAAATGAAACAGCAAAAAATCCTACAACATCTTATCCCAATTATTTTTAAGTCATCAAATAGGTATAGACCGATCCCAATTTCCCGTAATGTGTATTTGGCACGTACTCTATCGGTATGATTGCTCTATAGCTGCAATGTGTAAGAAACGTTTAAAAAGATCACATAGAGATCGATAATTACATTTCTGTACTTCATCCAATATTTCCCATGGAGATATTTTTGCGTTTTTGGGACCAGTTTTTCCATGATTTTTGACAGCGTTTGTATGCATAACACGATACAAACTATTTAAAGAAAAAATAAGTTGAACGCAAATTCAATGGTCCTTTGTAATGCTATTCAAATCGGAACTGGCTTGCGATTGTTGTATCCGCACAGTCGAATACACAGCGTACGGTTCTTTTGTCTGTGGCCCACTTAAATAACTTTTCGGAAATACTTTATATAGTGTTGCATATGAATGTACATCGTACCAAGTGGAAATTTTTGATAGGCTGATGGGACCTCAAAATTCATGAAAATAAAACTATCACAAAAGAATTTGTTAATTAGCAGGGTGGGAAGTAGGAAATGACCAGATGTGTCCATCTACAAAACGATCCATAGATACAGGATCGAAACATGCTTAAAAACAGCTTTTGATCAGAAGGAAGAACCCAGTATCCTAAATGTGACATTGACAAATACCCCAGAATACTTGCAAAAATCTTCTCTTAATTTCGTAGACAGTTACATTTAAAGGGGAACTACACTCAGACATTTAATTGATATCATTAAATGAAGAAAAATAAGATGATTAAACTGTGAAAATTTGAGCAAAATCGGATAATCCATTCAAAAGTTATGAATTTTCAAAGTTTTTATTTACACCCCTCATGGGCTCCTTAAATTGGCAAACGTACAGGCACAAAATGACTGCCAACATGGAGAACTCTCCATTCACTTTGTACACAAAATTTCACATTTTCCTCTTTTTCCAGAAAAGTAGACAACATTTTTTTTTTTCGGTTAGATATATTATAGCCGCATCAATTCTGCAAACATTCCAGAAAGAACGGTGTTGATTCCTCATTTGAAATGTAATATTAATCCAATTACAATATATTTATATACAAAGTGAATGAGGAGTTCTCCATGTATGACACCACAGATTATGCTAATTGGCTATACGTTGCCAATTCAAGGATGTCCAGCACAGGTGGAAATGATAACTTTGAAGATTCATAACTTTTGAACGGATTATCTGATTTTGCTCAAATTTTCACAGTTTGTTCATCTAATTTTTCTTCATTTACTGACTGTTCATTATTGTCTGGGTGTAATTCCCCTTTAAGCATGTAAAGCAATTTGTGAATACATCAGCTCATTTAATATCAATTTCTGCTTTCAGACCATTACGAACAGACGAATCTATTGTAAATAGGTAAATGATACTATTTCTGTTGCCAAATCATTATAATTTTATGTTAAAATTGTGAATATATTATTGAAATGGAAAATAATTCAAAGAAATCATATCAAATCTACAAAAAGTGAGCCATAGATACAGGATCAAAACACGCTTAAAACAAGCTTTTGACAGGAAGGATCGATGCAATATCCTAAATGAGAGGTCATCTCTCCGGTTGCATTTTATGATGACAGGGTCACTCCAGAATTTCCCACTTTATAAAAAAAACATTACATCCTAACAATAAAGTGATAGCCCTATATTAATGATATAATTTGGCTTATTGCTCTCTCCTTATCTCAGTAGTTGCATAACAATGTCTAGACATCGCAATAAATTGTAATAGGATATGAACAAAAGGGGAAAACAACAGTAAAAAAAGTCCTGGATTATTTTATCCCAATCTTTTTTTATTCTTGATGAGTCCACAAGTTATTTTTACAGTTGAGTAGGCCTATAGCCCTGATCATTTTCCACGCAGTGTAGTTTGGAAAGAATCATATTGAAACCTCTTTCTGCATTTGAAATCAATACATTTTTCGAAAAGTTTGTGTACAAAATGAAAGGAGATGTGTCTGCTTACATAACTGATTGAGCCACAATTGCCCACTGAAGAATCCCCCTCAGATGATATCACAGTAAATAGGCGTCGTGGTGTAGTGGTTTTGACTCTCGCCTTTCAACGCGAGGGTCGTAGGTTCAAATCCTACCCATGGCATCAATTTCCTTCAGCAAGAAATATATCCACATTGTGCTGCACTAAACCCAGGTGAGGTGAATGGGTACCAGTATGAAGAAATTCCTTGAATGCAGTGAGCGCCGAATGGTTGCCATGCTATAGCCGGGTAATAATGCACAGAGCGCTTAGAAACACTTCGTATTAAGCGCTATATAAATGTTGTGTATTATTATAATTTCTAACTTTTGAATTGATAATCTCATTATGATATGACTTAAGTTTTCTCATATAATTTTGTCTTGATTCACTAATATCATACAAATTATACTCTCTAGATTTGAGTAATCAACAAAATCTATTCTGATTGTCCTGAAGGGCAAATATGAAAAATACACATTTAAAATCTAGAACATTGATTAATGATTTTAAATCAAAATTTTTTGTTATCAATGATTTTAATATGAACTTAGATTAATTCTCCACTTTAATCAAGAGGTTTCTATCTTTTCAGATTTGTCCTCAAGGACAATAAAAATAGATTATTTTTTATCGCTCAAATCTATAAGGTGTATGGGTATGGGTTCCCCTTTGCACATGCTTGAATAAATATTTGAATGGTTGGAATTAGAATATTTAAGTTATATATGCTATTTTGAAACATTTGTCACTACACTTTGCCTTTTTAGATGTATCTGAATTTCGTTAATTTTTCTTACAATGCAGCTGTTCCCTAGGACATTTATATAAAAAAATATTGATGATCAAATTGAATGTAATTATTCTATGCATAATGAAAATCCCCTCCTTACACAATACTTGGATTGTAAAACCAAATAAAACCAAAGAAATTAATTTGTGGTTTATAATTTCAATGTTTTCTTTCCTCTATGTCAATTGAAATGTACAATCCTTTTCTTCTTACAGATGTAAATATACCAGATTGCTAGTTGAAATGTATTTACCACATTAGTTTAGTTCCATGAAAAACACTAAGAATCTACCACAACAAAGTTTCATTTACTCTCTCTTTTAAATTTCCTGTGTCATGTTACTAAGCATAAAAGTTTCCAATCAATCATATTATAAATATAAATCTTAGGGGGTGTTGCTCAAAAGTTGCAATTGATCGCAAGTTGCAGTTGATCGAAACGCGCCAATCAAAATCATTGCTCAATGCGCGTCTTGATAAATGTGCACAACACGCGCAAATGAAAATGCGCATTACAATTTGCAAAGTTGCAGTTGATTTGCAGTTGATTTTGAGCAACACCCCCTAAGTCTATTGGGAAATCATGAACTAAAGGTTTGTGATTGATTAAAAAATTGATAGAATCTCTTACATAATTTGCCGCAGTACAATTGGGTGTGAATTTGTATGTTGTGGAACCCTGCAGGACTACAATGGAATAAAGCTATAAAGGGGAACTTCACCCAGACATTGATGTGCACTCAGTGGATGAACAAAAATACATTGGTCAATCTGTGAAAATTTGAGCAAAATCCGACAATCCATTAAAAAGTTATGAATTTTCAAAGTTTTGATGTACATCCTTCATGGGCTCCTCAAATTGGCAACGTACAGACACAAAATGGCTGCCAACGCGGAGAACTCTCCATTCACTTTGTACACAGAATTTCACAGTTTCTTCTTTTTCTAGAAAAGTAGACAAAATTGTACTTTTCTCTTCAAGTATGATATGGATATTCTGATTCTGCATGCATTTCGGAATAAATTTTGTTGATTTATTTACTACTTTTCTTGAAAAAAAAAAGAAAATGTGAAATTCTGTGTACAAAGTAAATGGAGAGTTCTCCATGTTGACAGCCATTTTGTGCCTGTATGTTGCAAATTTAAGGAGCCCATGAGGGGTTTAAATAAAAACTTGAACAATTCATAACTTTTGAATGGATTGTTGGATTCTGCTCCAATTTTCACAGGTTGATCAATGTATTTTTCTTCATCCACTGAAAGTGCATCAATGTCTGGGTGAAGTTCCCCTTTAAAGAACAATGTTGATTTTACTGGTCCATTCTTTTTGTTTAATATCATATTTTGGCCTTGATAAAACAAGGTTTCAATAAACAGAGGTCATTTCTCTGACCATGAAGAAATTTATCAAGATTTCACTGTGATTCATGCAGCTTTGAAGTGAAAATCAAGGACTGCATCACACACACAAATAAAAGGCATATTTGTTTACAAAGTTGCATAAATTTTCAGTAACATTTCTCTGTTATTCAGTAAACATGATATAAACTATTTTCGAAAAATAAAGTCGAACACCATTTCAATGGTTCTTTGTAATGCTATTCAAATCGTAACCGGCTTGTCATTGTTGTGTCCGCACAGTTCTATTCACGGCGAATGGATCTATTCTCCTTCGA
>BQKZ01000590.1:84700-99959 GCA_036244855.1 Temnopleurus reevesii | reverse complement strand
TTTTTAGAAAAATCGAAGCTATAGAGAGGAGGAATCAAAGTTACATGCGACGACATCATGGATCGGAAATTCGTACGAAGTTTCCCGAGCGTCTGAGCTTGGCAAGTGCGTAAGCAAGGAAATGTTGAAGTATCGTTGTTGCCAATACACAACACGCCGTCCGTGCGCGCTCGCAACCGGAAGTCCTGTCGATCATGACGGACTGACTTTAAAGGTAGAAAACTACATTTGTACACATTACGGCTATGCTTACAACTTGTTGTGTACCTTGTTTATGCCAAAATAATAACCTCTATGAAGTATTTTGGTCGAATGTAGTCCAGAATATTTGATTCAAATAAAAATCCATTCTATCATAATTCATCTTCACACCAACAGTATCGCGATACTCCTAGCGCATTACCACACACACACACAACCTTGTATTAAGAGCACCTGCAGTATGCACTTCAATACACTGCCACACTATGCGGAATAGACACTGCGAGAGACTCTTGCGCTATTGGTCAACGAGCGGTCAAAAGCCGTTTTGAATTTTGAACGCACGGTGAGATAATTGGCTGGCTGCGAAAGTCAAGTATTGTTAGAATAACTTGAAATACATCTATTATAGCCATCTTCGATCTTACTTGATTGGCAATAAATTATGTTCATTTATACCCTTTGTCATAACACTAAATTCTTGAAATGTCAGATTTTAGCTCGCAAAAGTAGTATTCTATCTTTAACCTATATGTAAATCATTATGTTCCCACTCGTCTAGAACGTAAAATGCATGTGGCCTGTAACATGCAATTAAACTTACAATAAATAATAATCGTAAGTCTATGGCAAAATGTGTACCATAGAGATACAATTAATCTTCCATAAATTGTATCTCTTTAATGTTACAGCCCCTAATGGCTTTTTTTTTTATTAACCTATATGTAAATCATTATGTTCCCACTCGTCTACAACGTAAAATGCATGTGGCCTGTAACATGAAAGATGCAATTAGACTTACAATAAATCTTAATCGTAGGTCTATATGGCAAAATGTGTACCATAGAGATACAATTAATTTTTTATTTCTTGTATCTCTTCGATGTTATAGGCCCTGATGTTTTTTTTTTATCAATCTATATATTGTTATGTTCCCACTCATCTGCAACATATAATGCATGTCTGGTGCTCATTAATAAACTATACCTGCCAACCTAAAATCGGACTCCAGTCATTATTATTTGTGCTTCTGACAAAAAAAGGTATTCAAGATTTCTTACTGGGATGCATAAAGGTATACAAGAAACTATTAATTCCAGGGCATTTTCTTTCTTCAAAATAGTTTCTTACAAGGAACAAGAATTAGTGTTATTGTGTTCTGAATAATCGCAAGCAGACAAGTGTCCAAAGATGTTGATACCACCTAATGATGGGTAATAGAAGAGTCTGATTGGGGTTGGCAGATACGTATATCTATAGTTACATGAATCAGTAACATATATTCCCACTCGTCTGCAATGTAAAATGCATGTCTGATATTCTATACTAACCTATAAAAGAATTTTTAAGTTCCCACTCGTCTACAGCATAAAATATGTGTCTGATGTGCATGATTTAACTAAGTTACAGGAATGATCAATTACCACAGGTGTGTGGCATAACCTGTATGTCTAATGCTCATTAATAGACTACTTTATATTGAATACGAATTAGCTTTTCATAATAAAAAGATTGATCATCATAGATAAGATCATCTTTAATTAACGTTGTTTTTTATAAATTGGACTGCAAGGGATCACTCACTGTGTACAGATTGTCTGTCAGGGAAATGATTGTCTTGGACTTGATGAAAGAGGGAGCTGTTTAGATTGAAAACCCAAGAGATCTTTATTACAAGTGAAATGTATATTAATACTAATGCTGGAGATTGTGATGATAATGATGATGATGAAGTTTATAATGATGTTGATGATGATGATGTTGGTGTTGATGGTGATGGTGATGATGGTAGTGGTGGTTATGATGATATCAATGGTGATAAAGATGGTGACCATGTTATGATAGTAATGGTGATGATGATAATGAAGATGGCAGTGGTGGTGATGATGATGATGGTGGTGGTAGTGATTGTGATAATGATGATGATGATGATGATGATGATGATGATGATGATGAGGATGATGATGATGAGGATGGCGGTGGTGGTGGTGATGGTGATGATGGTGATGATGATGTTGATGATGATGGTGGTGATATTGATGATGATGATGATGATGATGATTATGATGATGATGATGGTTATGATGAAGGTGTTGAAGGTGGTGTTGATGAAGAAGTTGATGATCATGACATTGGTGGCGCTGGTGAGGTTAAAGGTGGTGGCATGTTCGTGATAGAGATGTTGATGATGATGATAATGATGATGATGATGATGATGATGATGATGACGATGGTGATAATGATGGTAACGAATGTGATGATTTAGATGATCATCAACACCAACACACCCAGGCTTCTCGTAACAAAATATTTCATGGGCCCACGACTCGTGATAATAGCCCGGGAACTATTATTCTCAGTTATGGGCCATGAAAAATTTTGTTTAATTTAAATCTCAGTAAACGCCTGATTACGATTATGAAGACGATAATGATATTAGATGTTAGTTATCACAAGTTTGCACTCGATAATGATTAAGAAAACAGATGACCACATTTAAAAAAGAACCACACCCAGTGATCATTGATACACATAATTTACAACATCCATGTTCTTAAAAACTGCTTTATTTTTCTTTTTTTTTCTTTTGAAAGAGACGGTCATGAATGCAGAAAGTGTGCCGTGCAGAGTGTATAAAAAATTTACACTTTTGAAATGACTGCCAAAAATTCATTTCAAACTATTATCAGAAAATTTTATATACTCCATAACCATATCTATCATGTGCCACTTACATGTCAATTTATATTCATCCTTGGGTGAACACTGACGGTTTAGATATGTTCACGTTCAATATTCAAAATCATTTATTTCTATGCTACCTTACTTCAGCAACAGAAGTGTGGTTCTTTTTTAAGAAATGGGTCACAAATGGGTCACAAAAAAACAACAATGAATACAATGATCTCTTGTAAAATGATTTATTCAATATCCCCTTTAGAAGGAGAAGCATTTGCTGATACAATTATTTTTGCTTCAGTCTATACCAAGTACATGCACAGCTTTAAAAGCCTAAGAGTCAGAAATAGAGATACATTTCTTGGTGTATATTGTCAGTATTCTAATAGCTCTGAGTAAAAGTACACATTCTTATCCAGTCTTTATCACTCTATGGCGGTGTTTCTAGAAAGTTGCAATTGATTGGCAGGTGTCCATTATCATCATCATCATTTCATTTACACCTTCTTAGAAGTACAGACTGTAAACAAATGAAAATGCAAATTTTGATTTGAAGCTGATTCCATGTTGATTGCAATCAATAGCAACTTCTAGCGACACCCCACCTCTCTATGCAAGATTACCATTTTAGTAAAATCACTTTTTATACTTTTTTCAATCTTTATATCTTTGAGTCATCTAATTGGTACCCCAGGTATGACTATATTATATTTAAAAAAAGATGTGATGAATTACATTTTCCTACTGTATACTAGCTGTATATTTTCATTAGAATCAATGAGCATTAGTAAATTATCCATTGCGTAAAGTGATGAAAATATACAGTTTATTACATACTAAAACCTCTATAAATTATTATCATTAATACAATCTTGTTGCATAATCTAACGATATTTTCATTAACGCTATGAATCGACTGACCTTGTTGTACAGGCAGCTGCTAAAATGGTTGAGCTATGAACTACTTGTTATGTATCTTTTAACATAGGCACAGCAAGTCATGTATCCCTCATTTTAAAGGAGTCACATGAAGTTGATGAGAGATAGCTAAAAAGAGAAAGCTTAGACTATCTTCTGCAATTGGTACTAATTCAGTAAATTGGAATTCTTAACCCATTGTATGTCACCGAGTGGTCCATTTATCAAATCTATGAAGGCTTGAAAACATCAATGGGTCATTTTTAACAGAGTACATGTATTTATCTTGATTTAGAGAAGAAAAGATGTTTCTTGGTTTGTTGCTTAGCAACTAAGGGAAGGTATTGCACATTTTTTTGGAAGCGTGTATATCGGTATCTTAAATTTTACAGACTTAATAATGAGAGAAGATAGCCACAATAAAAATGTTTAATGCTTGACTTACTACAAGTCTTAAATTTCTGGCAAGTCACGTGATTGGTGCTGATATCTTATTATTCTAGGCTTTCAGTAATCATTGATAGTAACAGCATCACTGATGAAAATTAACCATTGATCGTACATGGTTTATTCACGTTGAGATATTCTCAGAGGAAAGTAAAACAAAAGACATTTGGGAAAGAAATCAAAGAGAAAGTCAGATTAATTGGACTGTATTTTTTCCTATTATTAATTTCCCTTCCTATTGGAAGACAGTGAATTATATTACAAGGAATCTTATTTTTCATTCAAGACTGACAAAAGTCTTTCAGAATTATATCATGGCACAAGATCCTAGATGGCAGCAAGCAACCAACATCGCATTATAGTGTAAAGTAATTTTTTGTCACTCGAGATTAGACAATTGTGCGATAATCAGATAAATGTTCTGACATTTTCAGCGAATTTGTGCAATTTCAGCAAATCTGGTGACCCAATTATAAACACTCAAGCTGAAAAGAGAAATAAATTTCAGCTTTCTCAGAATATATAATCTATACTGATTATGGTAAAACCATCAAAAATATCGCTACAAACACTGTATTAATGATCTTCATACTCAATCATACCAAATATCTTTTGTGCAAAGTTTGTCAAAGAAGGTACAACTGTAGTATCAAAACTAAGCAAATATTCATGAAAAATCTTGAATAGCTCATAACTTATGATTCCCGACCCCAAAACTTGCCTTCATTAGGGTTTCCTTGACCGATGAGTTCCTACTTTTTCAACGGGTATTGCTCTTCTCCGAAAGAGAGTTTCTTCAAGTACATCTGTGAAACAAATGAAAAGAATAAAGGAAACTTGTGAGAACAGGGTCCAAACTTCAATGATTGTTTGGAAGAATATTAGCCTATTATTATATTGGAATTTGTAAACCACCATCAAGAGGGATAATTTCCTGTTTTACACTGCCATTTTAGTTTTTTGCTCTTATTCAAAAGAGGTTCTGATATTAATTTGTCATGATGTGATTTAGGCATATCAGACAAGTTTCAAGAATCCCAGTGCATCTTTTTTACAATTTTGATGCTATCCAATAGGTTTTCCCAAGAAAATAGGAGGGTGGATAATGATGGTGTTACATTATCATAGAATATTCAGTTTTCTTGGAATGATCTGTGGTCAACAAGAAAATTCTGTTTATACTTGGAAAATGGAATCACTAGCTTTCTCTTGGAATACAGACCAATTAGTGGAATTCAAACCAGGACCCTCTGGTTGGAAGGCGAGAGTTAGAACCACTGCACCACAACATTTCATGATACCTCTGGGCAGGTAAAACTTGTAACGAATGGAGGCACCGTAGTGCAGTGGTTCTGAATCCAGGGACTCCAACACTCCCGCCTCTTTTGGCGGGAGATCTCCCGCCAAAAGGCCATTTTCAGAAAATCTCCCGATCTCCCGCCGAAGTTTGAAAGTCTCCCGCTTAAGCTTAATGTCTCCTGCTATAGGATGTTTTTCTCCCGCTTGGAATCTGACATTCTCCCGCCCAAGCGACCCAACAGTAATTGAGATTTTTGTCATGTTTTTATCCACGGTTCATTCATATAATCCCTCCCATGTTCATCCACTCCCCCTCCCCTCGGCCCCCTCCTCTGTCCTGCTCTTTGTACATGTACGTATGTTCTTCCTATAAATGGTCTCCACCAATGGATATTTTCCAAATATTTGTTTCATTGTTGGTGTGACTACGATTTATTTTTGGGTTGTGGATCATAAAAGAATTCAAGGGCAAAAATGATTTTGATTTTGGACTATCAACCTTTATTTTTTTGGGGTCATATGTTAAAAAATAGCCCCTAACTTGCATGAGAGAGCATCTGATACCCTGGAGCCCGGCCGAAAGGGACTTCACGCTTCGCGCTCGTGATTTGCGCTATGCGCTCATAATGCGCCACAATCTCCAGAAAAATAGTGTCTCCTGATTACAAAGAGTTTCAATCAGGAGAATCTCCTGATTAGGAAGTGGTTTAGGTTGGAGTCTCTGTGAATCTCACCTTTCAACCAGAGGGTTGCATGTTTGAATAAAAAACATTGTTAATTTCCTTCAGTAAGAAATTCATCCACATTGTGCTGCACTCAACCCAGGTGAGGTGAATGGGTACCTGACAGGAACATTTTTCCTTGAAGTGCCATGTGTGCTGGTGTACGCCAGGCTAAAGTCAGGGTAATAATAATGTAAAGCACCTTGAGCAATCCACAGAGTGAACATGTGCGCTATATAAATTGCATCCATTATTATAACTATTCTTACTTTAGCTGCTGGACGATAGATGATGTAAATTAAAGGCTGTCCCTGGTCCTCGACTTGTAATAAGCTTCTCATCTTGTCTTTATTAAAGCCTTTCTTACCTTGGTGACAAACTGCCCTGAACCAAATCATTCTTTAAGTTACATACAACTTTAAGAAATACTTAAAGTTTGCAAGTCTAACATGCATAAGATTCTTGGTCATTCAGCACAAGAAATTATACCATTGTGCACAAAGTCAGAGTTTCACCAAGATAAAAAAAACTTTACTCACGACTTTACGTTCGACTGGTACATATCATTTCTTGCGCTGAATATGCGTAATGCTATCATTAGACCTCAGGCGCGCACCCAGGATTTTGATACCCGGGGGGCTGAGCCCAAATTTGGTGCCCCCGCCCCTCCCGACTGAGCTGACAAGCAAAAAAATAAAAAAAAAAAAAAAAAAGGGCATCACCTCAAATTTGGGGCCTTCCAGGGGGCTGAGCACAAATTTTGTGTGCCCCCACCCCTTTGGCGCCCCCTTATGGCGCTTTTGGTCACCAAATTTTGGCGCCCCCCTAGCTATGACCCGGGGGGCTAGCGCCCCCATAGCCCCCCACGATGCGCGCCTGGACCTGATACCAGTCAAACTTAAAGTCATGTGTAAAGTCTTTCTAATCTTGGTGAAACAACGCCCTGGTATATGGCTTTAATACCCCTTAATCAACTGCAATAGGCAAAAATGACACCTTGTCTAATTTGCAAATACATGTATAAATGACATTACCAATCAGACTTTGAGGAGCATAGGCGGCATGATCATTTTGACAATCTCTTCACCCTTCAGCTTCTTTAAAATGGCTAAAGTAAACTCAAAGGCTATCCCCGGTCCTCTGCCTGAGTTAAACTTCCCGTCTTGTCATTATTAGAGTCTTTTTTATCTTGGTGAAACATCGCCCTGAACCAAATTGTTCTTAAAGTTACAAACAACTTTAAGAAACACCTAAATTTAACAAGTCTAATACGTGCAAGATTCTTGATCATTCAGCACAAGAAATGATACCATTGTGTGCAAAGCGTTCTTAAAAGTCTTTCGTAACTGAGTGAACACTGCCTGGGTATATGACTTTAAGATCCCCTACTCAACTGTGATAGGCACAAACTACACCATATTTTGGTTTGCAAATACATGTATAAAAGGTTTTACCAATCAGACTTTGAGGAGCATAGGCGGGATGATCTGCTTGATCATCTCTTCACCCTTCAGCTTCTTTAAGATGGCTAAAGCAAACTCAAAGGCTATCCCCGGTCCTCTGCCTGAGTTAAACTTCCCGTCTTGTTATTATTAGAGTCTTTTTTATCTTGGTGAAACATCGCCCTGAACCAAATTGTTCTTAAAGTTACAAACAACTTTAAGAAACACCTAAAGTTAACAAGTCTAATACGCATACGATTCTTGATTATTCAGCACAAGAAACCAATACCATCATGCGTAAAGTCCTCCTTAAAGTCTTTTGTAACTTGGTGAAACACCGCCCAGGTATATGGCTTTAATACCCCCTAATCAGCTGCAATAGGCAAAAAACGACGTCTTGTTTTATTTGCAAATACATGTATAAATGACATTACCTATCAGACTTTGAGGAGCATAGGCGGGATGATCTTTTTGACCATCTCTTCGCCCTTTAGCTGCTGGACGATGGCAAGAGCAAACTCAAAGGCCGTCCCCGGTCCTCGACTCGTGATCAGCTTGCCATCTTGTACGACTCTGTCCTCACTGTACGTGAAAAGACCTGGAAATAAAATTTAATGACAGATTTGAATCAGTCATTGAGAGCTGAATGATCAAAGTAGTTTTAGTAATGCTAGCATAACTTCTTTTAGGTTTGCAATGAAGTAAAACAATAATTAATAAACGTATCTATATTTCACGAAGTAAGAATCATCATTTAACCCCAATCTCAATAAATGCACTCCTCTCAAGTCTGCTTTTCACATAACGAGGAGGTTAAATGATTTCTTTACACAAGTAGTAAAACAGGTATTCAAGAAACTGTAAATAGCGTTACTTTTCTAGCCTCTGGGTGTGATAATTTTGGACTACTCTGTCTTCACTAAATGAAATGGCCCGGAAACCAAAGCGAGTGACTGGAAATCATCACTCAAATGTAGCAACACATGCACAGTTTTAAAGCTTTTTTTTTGTTTTGTTTTTTGATTTTCACTCAGATTAAATAAGCATTGGAAAACATGAGCAATATAACCTGAAAAGTCATTTCCAGATGTTTTAGGATTTTTTAAACTCCATTCAAAGTCTTTTCATCTACATGAAATTTGTTCATGGAACAAAAAAAAAAGAGACAGAATATAACAAAAGAATTATAAGTCATTCTTGGGCATCCAAACAATTTTTTTTTTTTGGGGGGGGGGGGGGCTGAGTGCCTCAATACCCTGTTGAGGTGTTATATTCTTAAACGAACATGAAGTGTTATAAGCAGATATCTGGGAAATGTTCTTACCCAACTTTCTGTTTGACATACTAGATTTTGTGAAATCTGTTTCCTAAATGCAAAATTGTGTGCTTGGTGAAGAGGCATAATTAAACCTCTTTTGTAAAGCTTTATTGTTTTTCTTCAACAGCAAGGTGTTCTGTAATCCATTTCTAGGCACTAATATTTGGTGCTAAATATTGAAATATATTGTGTTCTTACCACTCTCCTCCAGTTTCTGCTTAACACCAGGATGTGATGTGATGGTTTTTTTGACACCAACCTTATGTGTCATCAACGCTGTGGGTGCTATGGAACAAAGTAAAAAAAAATTGTACGATACAATCACACTAGAGTGTCATGTAATGTTTTTAACACCAATCTTAGGTGTTTTTTACACTCTGGGTTACATGAAAGAAAGGTAAAACAAATAAATTGAAAAAAGTAATCCAACAATGCTGAATAGATGCATCATTATTGGTGCTTTCCACTCATAATAACGATAATAAACACAACATTTATTTAGCGCCTACTATGCGTTCCTAAGCGCTCTGTGCATTATTACCCAGCTATAGCAAGGCTACCTTTTAGCACTCACTGCATTCAAGGAATTTCTTCCTATCAGTATAGTACCTTACCTGGGTTGAACGCAGCACAATGTGGATAAATTTCTTGCTAAAGGAAATTATCATTATGAGTGGGATTCAAACCAACAGCCCTAAGATTGAAAAGCAACAGTCAGAAACACTACACTACAACACCTCCAAAAAGCAGTCTTTTTTAACTGAAATTCTCCTTTCATTGTAAAATAAAAAAATAAATGTAGAACATAAATAATCTGGATAAAATGAAAGATCTGCTCCACTAACCTGCACAGATAGCTGCAATAATCCTCCCACCCTCCTCTTGTGACTTCAACAGCTCTCCGACTTTTGCAGACTGCAAGATAGAAAGGTCAAATGTCAAAGTCAAATGTCAAGGGTTAAGAGGAAACAGTGTTAAAACAATAGAAAACCACAGAAGAAGATGTTGCCAACCTCCTGGTAAATTCGAAAGAGAATAGCCAAACAGATGAACCAAAATATGATCTCGTTAAGAGAAAGAGTGATGAAAAACAAGCATTTTTGTCATATTGTTTATCTGCCTAAATACAATGTAATGTGTGTGTTTCACAGAAATAACATTGGAGCTAATTCCAGAAGAACTCAATTCATGCACTTTTCATGTATTTTTTTCTATAAAGGTTCTATTTCTTCTAAAAACATTTTGCATACATATCAAGAACAAATAACCTCCATAACTATCATCAACATTCTCATCATTATCCTCCTCCTCTTCATTATCATCATCTTTATCATAGTCATCACCACCATCATCATCATCATCATCATCATCATCATTATCATCATCATCATCATCGTCATCATCATCATCACCGTCAATGATCATCATCATCCTTTTATCCTTCTTCTTCTTCCTTTTCTTCTTCTCTTTCTTCTTCTTCTTCTCCTAATTCTTCTTTTTTCTTCTTCCTATCATTTTTCATCATCACTAACATCTTTATCATCATCTTCATCATTATTATCATCATCACCAACATTAACATTATCACCATCTCCATCATCATCATCATCATCATCATCATCATCATCATCATCATCATCATCATCATCATCATCACCTTCATCATCACCATCATCATAATCAAAATAGACAAAGGAACCCTTTTTGATGATTCAAATCAGAGGAGAAACTGTCTTACCTCACACAGATTCTTTGCTCCAGGCCCTCCACCAGGAAGAAGAATGACGTCATAGGGTCCCTGGTGTAAGATACAAGCATACCATATACTCAGTCATTGTGCAATCCTAACTCTCTAATCCATCTTTATCTCCTTGGCTTCCAAAATATTTTATAAGTCTAATTTAGGTAACGCATAGGGGCATTTAAAATGACTTAATTAAAATATTGTATTTGATAATTTTCCTATGCATTAAGTTTAATCTATGAAGTGCAGTGCTGTGTGATACCATCATTCGGTTTCTATTTTATGGAACATATTAAAAAATCAATACTGCATACGTTGAGATTTTCGCAGTGTTTACATTTTTAGGTATTTCACAGTCTTGACCTAACGAAAATTTGCACTCTGCATGATGCACATTCATCTGTGTCCAAACAATACCAAAAGAGTTAAAATAACAACATGCCAATGTATTGAACTATTGCCAAATCGTGAAAATATCTGTATGCTATTTGGCTTATGCGGTAAATCAATTAAAATAATGCCTCCTGCACCATCAATGGTTGAGCAAGCATAAAACTAATTATTACCTGATCAAGGCATTTTAGAGACAAGATATAAACGCATATTTTGTTATTTTTGTGATGTTTTGTTATTTTGATTTGCGCAACATCGAGTACGTCACAATGTCTCATCGCTCTGTCGAGTGGAGTAACAACGATACACCCCTCTTCGCGCGATATCGTCTTTTCACAATAGCGTTTGTGTACAAAATTGGCGGTCCATAATAGCGGCATTTCCCTCTAGGTCCCCAGGGTTCCCAGGGCAGCTGATATGCGCATATCCAGTGCGCGCAGTGAATTGCAACGAGCCAAGCCAGTACGTGTGTGCAGCCAACCGGTGATTTGTAAACAAACATTTTGGATCATATTTTGGATCATAATTTGGATCATACTTTGCCTAGGTAAGTCCAACACTACAATAAATCACGTCAGGTAATAATAATAATATTGACTGACCTTTATTTCGGGAGATACCACAAATATTTCCCTCACTGGATCCATATTTCCCTCGTCTTTGACTCGGAAAATATGGATGCCGTGAGGGAAATATATGTGGTATCTCCCTCAAGGCCAGTCAATATTATATGAATATTTCTCACCTTAGTGATGGCTTCATCTAACGTCATGTCTGGCACGATGGTGACGTTCCTGCTGCACACCACTGGGTCTTTACCAAACAAACCAGCAACGGTTACTTCAACCTATTGGGTATGAAATGATACAGGAAGATTGGAAAAGATGAAATAACACATTATAATCATTTGGGTAGTCCAGATTCCTATTCCATGGGAGTGGTCCATTTTGTTATATTCTTATGTTCCTGTAGTCTGTACCAATAAATGTTGACTTGTGGTGATTTAATTGGACCTTGACCAACGCTGATGTGGCTGAGAAAGACCACAAATTTTGCTCATAAAATCTTTAATTTTTTCTTTATATTTCAGTAAAATGACTTGAACACCAGCATTCAACATCATACTTGAAGCTGAAGTCAAGGCTGTTTGAAATCTGCTCAAAAGATATGAATTCTCTCATTCACAGAGAACTGACGATCAATGGGGATCCGTGAGATAGGCAACAGCGACGGAATCTGTGATTTCATGACAACTGTGAAAACTCCTTGTTAACTTTGTACACAGAATTATAAAAAGTGAAGACTTTTTCTTGTAAATCACCAAAGTGAATGGGATCCCAAATATTTTGAACTGCAAAAATGTGAGGGATATTTCATCTAAAATGACATTGTTCCTGTTAAGATTTTGCTGAGATATTTCTCACACATACCCCTGCATACTCTTTAGGATATTTGCGATAATATCAGATTAATATTACATAGGTTATTCATTGACTTCATGTTTTTTTAAGCTGAAATTTTAGGTGCACAGACGTTGCCGTTAGACCTCCAGGCTCCATGTCATCGTGCATAGTTGCGCGACATTAGCGGAACGATGTCATAGTGTAGCCAGAGCTCCGGCGTAGGAAGCTCTCCTGAGCCGCTGGAAGTAAGACAGACATGTCAAAAACACAGGGATTGGACTACAAATTTAATTGTAATTATATACATTATAATACACACCTCAGCCCTCCTTAGTACGTCTACTGGAATGACAGTTTCCATTTCCTCTGCCCCAGGAGACAAAATCAGCATCACAGACATCATTAACCTATTATTTTCGTCTATTTTATCACTCTAAATCGACAAAGGTTGCACATCCAGAAAAGCAGAACACGGTGTCGTCGAGTAGCCAATAAAAAGGAAAATATTTCGGAGTGTAAGTTGGCAAATGCATCGATTGGTAAATATTGATTAATACTGAATCATTAAACAGTACCAATAAGCGTGTATAGATATTGTAGATATTATTTAATTCATTCATTCATACGTTCTCCCTGCTCTCACATCAATTTATCAATACAAATTAACAAAGACACTATTGTAGATCAATTACATAGCTTGCTATTTTTCTTTCATACCTTTGAGCTCCCAATCAGATGACATTTTCTCTATAACAAAATATTATTTAATGATAATAATAATGATAATAATAATAATTGAATTTATATAGCGCTTTTTCCAGAGGATACAAAGCGCTGCTTAAAAATACATAGATTCAGCTACATTAGGAATTATAAAGATGGGGTTTGAGGTGTTTCTTGAAAAGGTTGAGTGATTTGGTATTGCGGAGAGATGCAGAGAGACTATTCCAGAGTCGTGGGGCCAGGGACTGAAAGGAGTTGAAACCGGCCTGTTTTTTAGACTTCGGAATCTTATAGGAAGGGGCACAGGTGGAACGGAGAGAATATGACGTTTTCTGCTGTTGAAAGAGTGAGGAGATATAATTAGGAATTGCTATGACTCAATGTATAAATAAACGTAAATGTAAAGGAAAGGTAACCTTTCAGTTGGTTATGATGATCGTGTTTCTTATTTGAGTTAGAGGGGAATTAACCCCAGACATTATTGTACTGTCAGTAGATGGTGAAAAAACAATGATCTAACTGTGAAAATTTGAGCAAAATCAGATGATCAATTGAAAAGTTACGAATTGTCAGAAATCTTTTATTTATGTCCGAAAATGAAAAGGCTATGTGGATGGATACTCCCGCGCTTAAGTAACACCCGAATACACCTTTTATGTTATAGCGGGAATTTTAAATACTTTCCAGTGTGCCTTTCAGCAGACACGTCACTTCGCAGCGATGTATCGTAGCGTTACTTAGAGTGAAACTGGCAACCTACAGCCATGGGTTGAGTTAGCTGTTTTCTACAGTGTATTTCGTCTCCTGGTTTGGGAAGTTTTCTTATTTTGGACAAGGAGAATTGTAAGTTTATTAATGTGTATTTTGTTGTACCTTACAAAAGGAAATCATAAAATTTGTTACAATTTCGTTTTGATTGCATACTGACAGAAGTCAAGTGAAAGTAACTGCATCAAATAGGAGAATAGTTGAATCTTTGAATTGACAAGAATTGAGTTAGTATTGATGTATTAACTATAAATATAAATTAAATGTTTCTTCTCTGTACTATAATGAAGTGAGGAAAATTTTGTTAAAGTCCGTGAATTTCAGCTGAGAATGTTTAATCTAAAGAGTTTATATCCAAAATATCGGTTGCTTTGGGGTCAAAGATGGCGGCGCTCATGTTAAAGTTTTGAATTAATAATTTCGTTTTGTTACCTAATCGTTGATATGTGTATTTATATTGATGGTATCTTATTCAAAGCCTCATTTGGAAGCAGCTTGATGTGTACTTTGGCAAATCATTGATCATAATTTTCATATAACTAGACATTTTGTTGTAGAACAATATTGGATTATGACATGTTAAACCAGAATATGACAAGGGGTAATTAAATCATAGTTTAAGCAGGAGGAAAACACTATTAGCAAAGATTTGATATTGTGATTGAATCGTGATTTCTTCTAGTTACAAGTATTGAAGAATGAATGTGTTTATTTTGTAGCATTCAAGCTTGCGAGAAGGGAGAGACCGTTAATTCAGCTTTCCAGTACTGATGCTTTCTGGTATTCAGGATGAGGTGTTTTCAAAGATACAGAGTCGCTATCTGACTTAGGGTATGCATTAATTATTTACGAGAAACTGATTGTTTAATGTGTTGATGTTTGTTCTATAGCAAAGAATATATGGGTTGCTTTATACATGCTTAGGGGAATGATTTTTTTGGGGGGTGTGAAGATTTATTTTTTGTAGACTTCAATGAAAGTAATTATTGGTATACTACATGGTCTATAATGGGGTAATGAATTCCATTGTATCTTCGAGTGCATGTTTAGATGGTACATGTGAGGAGAGATGGTGGCTGGTTAATTTCTTTTGATTCAATACTAGTTCATGTATCTGAAAATTAATGAGTCAGTGAGTTTTCTGAGTATCCGAGGTAGTCATTAGTATGGATATTCGAGGTTGATAATTTGGGGAGAATGAG
>BQKZ01000590.1:40762-59952 GCA_036244855.1 Temnopleurus reevesii | reverse complement strand
ACTGGAGTCCATGGCTGTTGATGATATGAGCAATGGGTGAAGTGTACATGCAAAACAACTGTGGGCCGAGGACAGAGCCTTGAGGTACACCATACCTCAGCATTGATGACTCGGATCTTGCACCATTGATGGACACATAGCTAGATCTTCCGGTCAGGTAAGATTGGAACCACTGCTGTGCAATTCCATTAACACCATATTTATCACTTAGTCGATGAAGAAAAATGTCATGGTCGACAGTGTCAAATGCTGCGGAAAGATCAAGGAGAACTAGAAGAGATATCTTCTTGTGATCCATGCTGGACAGGAGGTCATTCTGGACTCTCAAGATTGCAGATTCAACACTATGGAATAGGCCCACTTTCCGCACGTAGGTCGATCGTAACTTAAACGCACGATTTGGTCCATCATGTGAGTAGTCGCGTTCTTGGGCATGTCACCCAAGTAACATTCGACGTTGAAGTCAAATGCAAGCAAATTGTAAGTTTATCCCGAATCAGGCAAGCTAAACCCATGTTGCGGAAGTCGAACGCAAGGGCTGTCCAAAGTGCCACAATATCTTGAGTAAATTATTCTCGTAATATTATTGTGGGCCGGATCTAGTCTGTCATCAAGGGACTTTCGGTCGTCTGCATGTGGGCAATTCCACTTGAGAAAATGATCCAAAATGTAATTCCGTTACCACTGTTTTGTGAAGTTTAAAGACCAAGCAGAAGAAGTAAACATGAAACACCCTTTCATATGGTGCAAAGGTACGAATGCCGTCACCTGAAACACAAAATCTGTCAGATTTCTTATTTGCTTGGAGGCCAGCGATGTATTAGGAGTCATGCAGTAACGGAATTGCTCACTGGTATTTCTGTTACCATAAATTCCGTTACCGAATCACAATACCTCGCTGGTATCCAAACAAAAAAAGAAATCTTACAGATTTTGTGTTTCAGGTGATGGCATTAGTAGCTCTGCGCCATATAAAAGTATTCAATCTGACTAAGATCTTACAAGTATAGCACAAAGGAATAAAATAAGAGCCAAAAATCTCTGATTTGTAATTCCTTTACCGTGGAATTGCCCATGTCACGTAAGTAAAACGCAGGTCACACTATCAAAAGTAAATCACGCTAGTCAAACTTTGTATGTTTGTTTTACGGTGTGTCGGGTCTTGTCTATCATACAGGGAGGTGCGTATGTCAACATGTCAAGGCTATTATAACTGCTATCTTAAAAGGTGTAAGTCAAACGTTCATCATGTAAGTCAAACTTAGTTGCGTATGTCAAATCTCATAGAAGAATGATCGGTCACTTTATTACGTCTCATTATATAGTAGCATCATTGATACAACCAAATATTTTCCAGTAATCTCTTTTCACTCTATTCCATTTAGCTTGAAATTCTCTTTATGTATCGGTCATTTTACGTTCGTCTCACGTTCGTCTCATGTTCGTCTCATATGTTCTTTATTTTGTTCTGTTCAGATGATTACAAACAGACTAGAAAGACCACCACTACACTGGTTACGACGAGGAATCCCGGCCCACAGGCTGTTACGATCACCCAGACACCTCAGCAACAACCGTATTACCAGCAACAACCACCCGCACAACCCGGCTATCCACCCCCGCAACAAGGATACGCCCCTCCCCCGCAACCTGGCTACGCCCCTCCGCCACAACAAGGCTATGCTCCTCCCCCACAACAGGGCTATGCTCCTCCCCCGCAGCAGGGTTACGCCCCTGTGCCACAACAAGGTTACGCCCCTCCGCTTCAAGGCTCGGCACCGCCTATGGAGAGCAACTCGCCGCCACAAAACTATCCCCCGCAACCAGCCTTCAACCCTTACGACCAGTCGCAGCAACCTCCTCCTTACACAGACAGTGGGATACCCCCGAAGAAGTCGTGAAAACAACATTGAAAATGTTGGTAGAAAATTATGAGAAACACTTTTGTAGAATTAACTGTGTCATGGGACAATATATCCGTACGCAATGTATTGAACTGTTCGAACATCACAATCGCAAGCCGGTCCCGATTTCGATTGCATTACAAAAGATCGTTCGAATAAGTAAATAAATAAATTAGAAGATAAAGACTATTTACCTTATAAGCCGTCGCTATTGCCATAATGCGTCATCACTTTTGAAGGTTTTAGTGGCAAGTGATTTTACTGAAATAATATGATATAAGTAGTAGGTTATTGGAAATGTAGATTCTTTTCCTACCTAATTGTTAATGGGATAGGTGGGAATGAATCACCTCGGAAACGCTTGATATACAGTCTCCCCCCAAAATAATACCCCCGCAAACTTTACATCCAGGCTACATTTTACCCATCATCGTAAAGAGAATTTCCCAATCAAACGAATGAGCTATATTATGGATACATCCAGTCGAAAGATATGATTGTGGAGCAATGTGAGTTAAAACTTTGTGGCATAATGTTTTGTCCAAACAGATTTTAGTTCGAGCAACGCAAAAAAAAGAGCCTTAATTTTGCTCTAGCATTGCTCCACAATAAATAATCGTAGGTTTGACTAACTGGACCAATTTTGTTGAAATAAAGATCATTCGTTTGAAGAAATGTTCCGTTTCTTTATGTTGATGGGGAAAATGTATCCTGAATATTGCCAGTTTACCGATGACATTTTTGACGCTCGATTGGTAACCAGACCGTGAATGTCTTGGTGATCAATCATCAATCATCGAGTAATTTTCAGACATGTGCTCACTGAGGTTTTTTATTTTCTGTATGAATATGTCATGCCGACATGAGAGGGCGGTATAATGCTATCAGGTTCTTGTGTCATAAATGTTTTGCTGAATATAAACTTCGCACAACTTCGAAAATCCCAGTTAAATCGATTATGGCATCAGCGACTTTGTTTACAAATAAAACGGAATACAATAGTGATTTGGTGAAAATGCATTTGGAGACACGAACTTCGAATACTTCAATAAAACAGAAGGCGATATCTGTGACGTATTGCAGAATATAAACTTTACCCAACTTCTGCAACCCGACAAAACTGATTGTCGTTATTCATTTGTATATATATGTTTCCAATGAAATCAATGCATACTATGACGGTATTATAGAAGTCTTAAAGCCCCTCGCACATATGTGAATTGATTTGTTATCATTGCATGCCCAAATGAATTACGGTTGCTGTACTGTATTATGTGCCTGTTTCAGTAAGGTTGATTAACAATCTAACAATACTTTAATTGATGCAGACTGTTGATTTAAAAATATACTTTATCATGTTATGTATTTGTATAAAAAATGAAACGGCCTGTATAAATGTCGATATTTTTATAATCATACAAGTAGACGTTTTGATACAATCGAATAATTCTACTAGCTACTTAATTTCTACATTTGAGCATATTTTGGGTATTTTCCTCTTGTTTATATACGGAAGAAAACAGAAAAGTGGCAGGTACCACTTTTTATTTTAATTTTTATTCTTCACTTTGTATTGGAGTGGCCTTTTTCATACACTTACATGTTCGCTTATAAATGGTATTTTATCGGTCGAACTCTCTCTTTCTCATCTATATTTCATTTCCTCGTTCTAATTTGGATTTTCACTTGATTCTTTTCTCAATATTTCTATCATCGGTTATTTTGAGATCACCACTTTTGAGGAGTATATTGATAGAATATTGCGTTGTTCATCCATCTTTCGTATTTAAATTTATCAAGCAATAATTTTGAATTATCAATTTCAGGGGTCACACCATTGTTAGATTATACTTTTTGACATTTTCATAATGTTTATATTTGGGTACATATTTTAGATATCTACAGATCTAGATTTGTTATGCTTGTATATTTTGAGAATATTATTTTTGTAATCGTTGCCTGAAATGAGTTTGTACTGTCCTTCAACAGACAATAAATTTTACCGAATATTGAATATCTTTACATGTCCTCTTCTTCCTGTAGTGTGCATAAGATATACGAGGAGTATTGTGGCATATCATAAAATAGGGTGTATTTCTTATACTAAACAAGCTTTGAACTATGAGAACCCGCTTGAATACTATTTTCAATATTAGCAAAGTCTTCCCAGAGGAAGCGGGACATCTCCGATTCGCGACTTGAAGACGTCCAAGGAAGACGATGAAATCACGAACTCAGGCAGACCATTCCACGAACGTATGGTGTTCGGGTAAAACGGAATCCCTGAGTAGGGATGTTCGAGCCCTGGGAATGACAAACCGCTGACATATTGAATTTCATATTGAAATGCGTGTCAATTCTACAGAAGAACACATTTCAATGGAATCGTGCCTAGATTTTTGCATTAGTACTCTTTGGCGCCGTCACTTCGTGAAAACGCGGACTATACATATCCGTAATATTTGTTTTTGAGGTAACGCAAGTGAGCAAATTAAACTTAAAGGGGAATTACACCCAGACAATAGTGTACGATCAGTAAATGAAGAAAAATCAGATGAACAAACTGTGAAAAATTGAGCAAAATCGGATGATCCGTTCAAGAGTTATGAATTTTTCAAAGTTATAATTTCCACCTGTCTTGGACATCCTTGAATTGGCAACGTATAGCCTATTATCATAATCTGTGATGTCATACATGGAGAACTCCTCATTCACTTTGTATATAAATTCATTGAAAATGGATGAATATTATATCTCAAATGAAGAATCAACACCGTTCTTTCTGGAATGCTTGCAAAATCGATGCGGCTATAATATACTAGACCGAAAAAAACAAAATTTTGTCTCCTTTTTTGGAAAAAGAGGAAAATGTGAAATTTTGTGTACAAAGTGAATGGAGAGTTCTCCATGTTGGCAGCCATTTTGTGCCTGTACGTTTGCCAATTTAAGGAGCCCATGAGGGGTTTAAATCAAAACTTTGAAAATTCATAACTTTTGAATGAATAGTCGGATTTTGCTCAAATTTTCACAGTTTGTTCATCCTATTTTACTTCATCCTGTGAGCACACATTAATGTCTGGGTGAAGTTCCCCTTTAACTATTTTCCATTTCTGCTACAAGGACCCGTTAAAGGACGCGATAAAAATTAATCTATTTCGATTGTCGTGAAGGACATAATCTGGAGAAAATATGATATTTTTTTAAATCTGTGAATTAGATTAATATTCTCTATCAAATAAGAATGATTATTTATGATTTGTAATTCGTTTGGAATGACTCCTAAATCGAACTTGGGTTGGGCTTTATTTTAATCAACAGCTTTGATTTAAAACTAATCCTAATTGATTTAAAAATCAATCTATCTTGATTTCAAAATGTTAATTTAATTCGAATTTGGAGTGGTGAGAAATTGAATCAATGACATAGATTGCTAAATTGGTATCGCTCCCTCACACGACATGCTCCAGTATAATTCACATGGCACTTAGAAAAATACAAACTTTTAGATCCTTTCCAGTCCGGTTTCCGGAAGTACAGGAGCGTTAAGGATCACCTTGCCAGACTAGAAACGGATGTTCATATATCTTTAAAAGAGAAAAAATACACAGTAGCCGTTTTTCTAGACTTAGAGAAAGCATATGACGCATTATGGAAGGGTGGTCTTTTGAAAAAAACTACCGGCCTTAGGTATATGCGGGAACACTCTTCTTTTTATCAAGGCCTTTCTACAGAATAGAATTTGTAGAGTTCGAGTTAACACCTGTCTATCAGATCATTATAGTTTAGAGAACTGCATCCCACAAGGTAGTTCTTTAAGTCCACTTCTTTTCACTCTGATGCTGAATGACTTGAAAATAAAAGTAAAAGGAGTCAAATTATCTTGTTATGCTGATGACATAGCTATATGGTTTTCATGCTCAAACTTAGAACAGATCCGTTTATATCTACAATCTGCCTTGCACGAAATTGAGATTTGGTGCTGGAGATGGAAACTAAACATATCTCACACTAAGTCTGCGGTTATGATATTCACAAATAAACATAAGAAAGACATTGATTTGAAAATTAATGGTCATGTTTTACCGATTTGTGAAGAGTATAAATTTCTTGGCGTCTGGTTAGACTCTAATACCTGGTCTGCTCATGTCAACGCTATTACTGTGAAGTGCAAAAAAGACTCAATTTACTACGTTGTGTAGCTGGAACTTTGTGGGGAAAAAATACGAAATACTAATGATGATTTATAAGGGACTAATTTTGTCAATAATAGAATATGGATGTGAAATTTATGACTCTGCATGTTTTACACTGAAGAAAAAGCTTGATACAATTCAGTACAAAGCGCTTATAATAATATCAGGAACTATCCATAACGTCTCCCTTGAGGCATTACAGGTGTTAACGGGTGAATTACCGTTAAAACTCCGTATAGAAAACTGTTAAATGACAATTTTAGATATTTCCTCCTTTTCAGCACCACCAACCATCCAACGAGAGCCATCTTGGGGCGTACTATCGACAACCTTCATTGGAAGGATGATGAAGGCCCCTTTTTACTACGATCTTCAAATGACATTGTCAATGTAGAAAGTCAAGATAATCTGTTGCCCAACATCCCAGAATGGCACTTGTCACGTCCACACATTTCTGTGAAAAACCACCGTAAAATACAAAAAAAGGAGATGTTGGGAGCCGAAATAAAATCTATCATCCTGGACATGATCGGAAATAATTATAAAGGTTATCTGCATGTTTATACCGATGGTTCTAAATTAGAAAACGGTAAAACAGGAGCTGCCTTTTTTATCCCCCAATTTCATGTCACAAAATATTACAGATTATCTGACGTATGCATAATGAGAGCTGAACTTATTGCTATCCTAATGGCAATAGAGTGGATCGAGTCTTTCATCAGATCATCATCTGTAGTAATTTTTAGTGACTCGCTGTCGGCACTACAAATGATAGATTCTTATGGTATTCGTTGCACCATTGTTAACGAGATTTTGACAAAAATTCATTATCTCACATTGAAAGACGTTTCGGTCTCCCTGGAATGGATCCCTTCGCATTGTGATATACATGGAAATGAGAAAGTTGATAAAGCGGCCAAAAAAGGAGCGCATAAAGAACAAATCGACATTAATTTACCAAACACGCGTAATGAACTGTCTTCCTCCCGATTGATTCATTACAAGAAAATTTGGCAAACGGAATGGGATAATTCTGCAAATGGTAGATTTTTGTATTCTTTATATCCTAATGTTACTACAGAAGTTTATAGAAAAAACGTATCGCGGAAAGAGGAATGTTTGTTACAGCAATTGAGAGTTGGAAAATGCAAACTAAATTATTATCTCTTTGTAATCAAACAACACGAATCTGGTCTCTGCCCAGTATGTAATGTATCTGAAACGATTGAACATTTTATTTTACATTGTTCTAGCTATGTTAGAGAGAGAAATATTTTGTTCCAAAGTATAAAATTACAAAATCCTAGTATGAAGCAATTGTTAATAGATCCAAGTTATACACGAGAGTTATTGCTGTTCATACATGCTACAAAACGTTTTGAATAATTCGTTCTATCGAATAAGTGGCTGTGTACATAGAGGTACGGCTATATACCTCCATGGCTGTGTATAATAGAGGAAATTGAGATAATATCTAGCCTTTCCAAGATAAATTGTTCATCTGCTACGGCGCAGTCGTTTATTGTTTGTATCTCAATCTGAAACAATCATTTTTGCTGCTAAAAAGTTAATTGATGAATATCAATTTTATGCTATGAATTGCTATTGCTATTATTACCATTATGCGCTTATTAACATGTGGTGGTGGTATTTTAATCATGGCTAATTAATGCATGTAATTTGTCACCATCTTGGATATTAGACGGATGGGCTTTCATGTTAGCCAAAGCCTAAACTTACAAAGGTGACTATCTGGCGCGTATAATCTGGAGAGATTGAAGAGCGCCATCATATCCTAGCCCTACCTACCTACAAAACGTCAATTCGATAGTGTTGTCCAAAATGAAGAAAATGAAAGTTCAACTTCACTCGGAATAGTGTGACATAAACTGAGAATTCAATCATTATTCAACTCTATTTTAGTAGTACTCTTGAAATTTTGAGTCGGGAGGAGTGTTGACTTTTGTGACGCCATTAATATTTAACACCAACCGGAATCTATAAAGGTCAACACCAGAAAATTGTTGAAATATTAAACACCGGTTGGAATTAAATGAATATATTTAATGAAATAGATATATTTAAACATATCAAATATGTTTAGGTATATTGATTTGATTCAGAATGGGTGTTATTTCAACACTTATCTGATGTGGACCAATTTAGATTCCGATTGGTGTTAAATTTAACATCAGCGTTTTTTTCAGTGTATTCCCAGTTGAATTTGACTCCGCCGTAATAAGATTGCATTTGTGCAGAATGTTCAAAAGTATCTGGCCAAATTTATTGGATATATCTTTTTGACGACGCGACGATAACTGTAGCAGCTTGTACAGATTGGTTTCTGCAAAAAAAACTGCGGCCGAGTGTTCAAAATGGTCTTCGCTATCCTCTTCATGCTAAGACGTCTTGACTTCCTGTGCCACCCTCGTAACATAGACATTAGCGTCGATATGACTATGTTAAGAGGGTGGTACAAGGACTTAAGACGCCTTAGCATGAAGAGGATAGCTATGACCATTTCGTGCAATTGGCCCCTGGTCGTTGCACAAAACCATAATGTGAGCACTCATGCACTTCGCCATGAGCATTGACAAGTTCGGATTTGTTTTCAACTATGCATCTGTCCCGTTCATTGGTCACTGATGAAATTCTGTGAGAATTTACATTTTACACCATTGCAATGAGCTGACGACATTGGATCTACTTGGAGAATTCCTAATTTTCGTTTCGAATCTTTAATGCACATCAACAACCGTGAGAGCGAAAACGACATACATGTATATTAAGAATAAAAATTAAAAATAAAAATGTCAATAACTCCGGGTGGCGTTCGCGAACTGAAAATAGTTTGATCGCAAGAAGTTCAGCGGTAACTTCAGAGTAAGTTGTCGGATCAGAAGCGGACGTCATACTTCATGGGTCGCACTAAAACATTCAGTAATATGCACCGTGGATTTATTTGGAATATCTGATCAGAACAAGAAATGGATTAGAATAATCTTCTACCAACAGTAAGCACCAGAAATTTGAGGATATTAATATTTCTTTTTATTATATGTGGATTATTCATTTTCAGAACCTTAAATGATTGAGCTAAACAACGGATTTATTTAAAGGTTTGAGAATAAACTTCGACTCTTTTTTTTTGCTGTGAGAATGCTGCTAGAACGAAACGCGAAAATCCGTCGACGGACGTGGAAGCGTGATGTGACCTACTCGGTCATGTTTTCCTACGTCTTTTTGGTGTTTCTGCTAAAAGGATGTATCGTCGTTGGTGCTAAAAGGGGGCGAGTAGAAACCGAATCAGGAACAGAAGGGCGGGAAAGGGCCAGGGAGGAGGTATTAGTGAGGGAGGAACCACGACTCAGGGAACCGAACCCTGAACCTCAGCAACAAGCGGCTTGCGCCCAAACCTCGCAACCACCGGTCCAGTCGACCCAGCCGCCTCCGCAGTTTCTACCGAGCTGGTTGCCTGTAAATAATATCCACGTAAGTAAATAATATTTTTTATAGCCACGATTCACACAATTACTTACACATTAAATGCCTGCCTATGACTGAATCAAAAGTGAACATTTTCTTTACATTCAGAGCGCTGTTTGAGCTGAGTATATCGAAAAATTAAAGCGATACTTTATTCTACATTGTATTCTTTAATATCCTCGTATTTATAGTTTCTTTATCTCTATAAATATGTAGATCTTTATTATGTGGACGATTCTTTTTGTCAATGGTACACATTGCGAATGTACACGTTTACTTTTGGCGGCGCGTGAAATTGGCTTAGGTTCCCTGATAGACTTGGCATCAGATAATCACAGCCATTATTACTGATTATTTGATATCAAAATTATGCACATCGTATTCACTGATCGAAGCTCATTGAGTATTTCTGCTCTTAAGTAATGTCAATTATGACATAAGATTAAACACTGAGCACCGCCATTACCGATATCATCATCATCATCATCATCATCATCATCATCATCATCATCATCACCAATACTCTCATCATCACCATAACCCTCATCATAACCATCACCTTCTCCATCAACATCATCATATCATTAAACCACACCCACTCCCACCACCACCACCACCACCACCACCACCACCACCACCAATACCACCACCATCTACATTCCCACAACAATCGTCATCTTCACTCCCACTCTCACCACCACCATGACAATCACTGCCATCATCCTCCCCATCCTCACTAACACCACCATCACAATCATCACAGTTATCATCGTCGTCATCATCATGATCCTCCTTCTCATCATCATCCTCCTCATCACCATCATCATCATTCTCTGCCTCCTCATCATCACCACCATAATAATTTTCACCACCATCCTCATTATCATCATCATCATCATCACCACCATCATCATCATCATCATAATCATCATCATCATCATCATCATCATCATCGTCATCATCATCACCATCATTATCGATCAAGATCTTTGTTAAAACCATCGGTAAATAATTAATGAACTCTTGACAAACTCTAGATTTAAAAAAAAGTGAGGCCGCAGGAGCACTTATATCGTATAACGGAATGACAGTGATGGTCTTCAAATATCAAAGAAAGGCTCTTGTTAGGACTCTATAGAATCTATATTTTCTATGAAAAAACAACAAATAATGAATATTCATTTGATTGATACACAGGTGGGCGGGGCTTCATCTCAGACGAACTGCTCAGCATTGGAAGACTTGGTTGCCAAGGTAACCCGTCAAAATGAGTTATCGGAGAGGATCTTAGCTGAACTAGGAGACATCCCCAAATCACAAAGAAGTAAGTTAACGAAAAAATAAAATACTATTTTTTAGAAGTATGTTAATTCGTCTGTAAAACATCAAGGCCAATATTCCGACTATGAGACAATCAAGAAAAGAAGAAGAAGAAGGGGTAAAAAACATTTTTTTGAAGTTGTAACAAAAGAAAGCTTCTCTCGTTTTTTACGGTATGCATTTTAAAAGTTGTTATTGTAGTTGAAAAATGTTATTAACAAAACAGTGATGTTCATTATTCCGAAGGTAGGTCCGAATCTAACAGAGTTTGTGTCGTGAATTAAACCACATCTTCTGTTCATTTATAAACTATAATTTAAATTTTTAGACTATAATTGCGTTTTAACGACGCAAATTTGGAGTATTTAATATTTTGAATAGCAAACCTACATCATAATAAACTTTTTTTTCTCGGCATAATGAACCTTTGGAATAACAAACTGTATCTTCCTTATATAACTCCCTTATGCATGTAAATGTTTTGTATTCAACGTTGCGTGTATGAAAACGTCCGCCTCTCGTCTCCAAAGAACTATATCTGACATATTTACTACATTTCAAAATTATCTCTTGGATTCAAACCAAAATGTCGTGGAAAGCAACTTGTCCCCGGCCGAAAATCAATTTTCGTTTGAAAAAAAATCCAAATGCTCCCGTTGTAAATGAAATGTTTGATGAATAAATTGTGCTGAATTCATGAGGGAGTATAACTTCCTAAGTGCAGGATTTTTAATTTGGACCAAGACTTGTGCTGCCAAATAGAAATTACACCAGTTCCGATTTCCGCACAAACTTTTTTTTTAGTTTCTGATATCTCTTCTGAAAAGATGCAGGTACATTTTGTATTACTTAGTTTCGAAGAGAGTTCGACAAAATTATCTGGAACATCATGTCAATGCCCTTTTGTATTTCCGGAGAATTCAAGATTCGATTTAAAAATTCGCATTGTGACATTTGCAATTTTGAAATCACTCGTCACAAAACTTGTCCTCTTTCCCTACTATTTGCGAAATAGTATTCATTCAAGAGCCTTTCACAAAATTTAAGCAACTTTGCAAACTTCACATTCGTATTTTATTGTGTATTAAGTTCAATATATCAAAGGACATTAAATTGGCGTTTCTGTTTTTTTTTCGAACATGAATAATTAAGCCTATTACTCGAACATCAATTTAACAATTGAACGTTACGATTATCATTGTTTTTACACAGATTCAATGTAGTTAAAACACCATGTTTGGTGTTGCCCTGTCTTTAAAGGGAGCGGTGTTAGCCATTATCAGATTATTTTCCCCAATTTGTCTGAACCAATTCGTTCACCGAAAATTTCCCGTTTTTATGATCATGAAGAAAAGTATTTACCATGCTGAGAAGTTATTACTTTCATATTTTTGTGTAACAACATTTATGACAACTTTAAATTTAACGAATGTCTATTTCCAAGCAATGTCATGACCATTTCGAAAGTAAATGAAAGTAGTATATCTGGTTTATAAATCAAATCATAAAGTGTAACGTTCCCCCTTTGGTAAGCTGCCTATTTCATGAATAAAAAAGTGCAAATCACAATTTATCCACTTTTGAAAGTTGTTCTCATATTCCATTATCGAATTCCATCTTGATTTCAGAGGCAATATCGCGGCCAGACATGTTATTTGGTTATGAATGTATTTTCCAATGATTGAAAAACATGTTATATTGTATGAAAACATCTAAAAACGAGTTAGGTGCTCGACATAGATATGTTTGGTGCATTATTTCGTTTATTTATATAGGTCACTCAGTCAAACTAGTTTCAAATGAATGAGTTTGGCTGAAATCAGGGCGATCGTTTGAAACTTGGACATGTATTTTCAACGAAATAATCCAGAAATTTAGACCTTATCAAAAACTAAATCATATGAGGAGCTACAACGTACTTGTTTCTTGTTATGTTGAAATTCAAGAAGCTCTTAACAAATACCAAAATAAAAATAATTCGGCCAAACAAAAGCAAAATCGAACATCAACAAAAATGGAAACAGCAATAAGTCGACCAAGGCCCCGTAACATAAATTATACAAATGATATCAATCGTAATTATATGACAAATGATGTACTAATATTTGCAATTGATTGCAAACTTGTTTTATGTTTCGGGCTATTCATGCACAAGAGTTCAGGTTAGACTTTTCTTTCTATATAATCAATCATAAAAACAATGTACACTGTATTGTCAGTTGCATTTATATAGATGAAAATAGAAAAAGGGTAACTTCAAAACAAGTTTGAAGAACTTACTCTTGTATCTCTATAGTACACTACATGTTCAGTCAAACCTGTCTACAGAGGCCACCCCAAGGGAAACAGAAAAAGTGGCCACTGTAGACAGGTTGCCTCTATATACAGGTTCTCTAACATGCATTTCCACCTGGAGGGAATCATTTAAGTGGCCACTATAGACAGGTGGTCAGTATAGACAGTGGCCACTATAGACAGGTTTGACTGTACATAGACAGGGGATGGGCTTCCTTTTTTTGGGGGGGGGGGGGTTGAAGTTAAGGGGCGTTAGTCTGTGCACAATGATATCAAGTTCATCTTGTTGGTATACGGTAGGCCTATAGAGCTATTTATATGTACATCCATTGCACTAGAACTTTGGGTTGACTACTAAAACAAACACGTATACATATGACCATTTTGATGACCCTCGCATTTTATACATTTTCAGCTGTCCACTCCCGTTCCAGTTAAATCGATTTGGCGCAAAAGGCAGAAGGGGTAGAAAATAAGGGAAATATAAATTATTACCAACGTACCATATCCGTACAAGCAAACACCCTCTCCTTTTCGCCTCTTTTAAACTACTTGGCAAGTCGAGTCACACAGACGAATATTCCATACATAAAGGGTTTGAAGATCTGGGGGCTTGAATAGTTTGAAAATCGTGCCCCTCCCCCGTGTGCACATGAATTCCTTGGTAATTCATATATTTGCGAACGTGCGAATCGAAAGTAAGGAAGAGAGGGAGAGAGAGAGAGAGAGAGAGAGAGAGNGGGGGGGGGGGGGGGGGGGCAAGGCCCGCCCCACTGGTGGGTGGCACAAGTGGAGTATCACACCCTTCACGTCCCCATCTTGCACTTTTTCACCTAATAATCATGAAAAGGCACCGATGTGGAACATTTTCGAATTGAAAAAAAAAATACAAATCAGAATGGTGTAAATTTTCATTTGACGAGAATAAGGTGTTTTTTCCTTCTATTTTCTTTGTTTGTATGTTCGTCATTTAGTCATTTTGTTTGTCATTTTTCATATTTAATCTTTTTAGTCATTTTGTTTGTCATTTTTTTTTCATATTCAATCTTTTTGTTCGTCAAGCCATTAATTGGCAATATTTTCTGGAAGTATTTCCCCCTTCTCTTGCCATCCATCCTCAGGAGTGGGGGGGGGGGGGGGGGGGGTGTTCCCTTTCCCCGTCACCTGTTGAGAAAACTTGGTTCTGCCCACAAACCATAATAATTTTCCACACGTGACGGGGGCGGCTTATTACGGTTTCTGAAAGATGGTATCATTGGGGGAAAATGTCATCCCAATTAGATACATGTGGCATGGATGTCCTGATAAAGATGTTCGAATGTAACTCATCTCAGGTTTCCTTTGGGAAGAGGAAAAAGTAATGTGCAGTGCCCTTTCCGTTATAGATTAATGCTTTTAAAGGGCAAGTGCCTGGAATCTTTCCATTTTTTTTAAATTGCTAAATCCTATTAAAAATCATGATTTATCCTGAATAAATGAATTCTAGAAAATAAATGAATGAATAAATAAATTAATACATATTTAGAGAAGATAATTGATGAATGATTTTAATAAACAAATAAATAAATGAATAAGATTTTTACCTTTAAAGGGGCAAGTATCTCAAATATTTTTCACTGGTCTTTGATAACTGAATACTGCATAAACCGAAATCATGGTTGATCTTGAATAGATTAAGTATAATGAATAAATGAATGAAGGAATGAATGAATAAACAAATTAATGAAATAATAAACAAATGAGCAAATGCATTAATAAATGAATAAATAAATTGATTCATAAATCATTAGATAAAATGAATAAATAAATGAATAAATAAACAAATGAATAAATAAATAGATAAGTAAGTAAACCGATATACATGTACAACACATGAAAATCCTAAACGTTTATCGTAGACTTCGGGGTTTTTTTGTTTCAAGAAGGTGGCGAAAATGTCATCCCAATTAGAAAACAAGTGGCATGAATGTCTGAATGAAGATGTTCAAATGTAACTCATCTTGTACTTCCTATGGGAAAAGGAAAGGGTGATGTGGAATGCTCTTCCCGTTAAGATTAATGCTTTGAAAGGGGCAAGTATCTCAAATATTTCTCAATCGTTTTCTTATTTTTAATCATTAAATCCGGCATGAGTCGAAATCATGATTTATTCTGAATAAACAATTTGTAACAAAAAATGTAAATAAATAGATAAATAAATAAACAAATAGATAAGTAAATAAATAAATGATCAGATAAAATTAATGAATTAATGAATAAATTAATAAATAAAAAAAGCCAATAAATAAATAAATACATATAAACCCAATACGTTAATCGTAATTAGAGCTATAGGTGTGACTTGGGTTTCTACGGTTTTTGAAAATGGTATCAGAGGCGAAAATGTCATTCCAATTATATACCATGTGGCAAGGATGTCGTGATAAAGATGTTCGAATGTAATTCTTCTCAGATTTCTTATGGGTTACAGGAAAGGGTAATGTGGAGTACCCTTTCCTAAAAAAAAAAGAATAATACTTTTAAGAAGCAAATAGCCTCTATGCATCATATTTTTTTGTCCATTTAACTGAATATTTTACATTAACAAGAATTATGTTTTATTCTAAATATATAAATAACACGATATAAACTATTTTCGAAAAATAAAGTCGGTCGAAGGAGAATAGATCCGTTCGCCGTGAATAGAACTGTGCGGACACAACAATGACAAGCCGGTTCCGATTTCAATAGCATTATAAAGGAGCATTGAATTTGCGTTCGACTAAATTTTTCGGAAATAGTTTATATCGTGTTATTTATAGATAAATAGGGAGATAAATATATGAATACATAAATAGATAAATGAATGATTAATGAATAAATAAATGAATGAATGAGTGAGTGAATGAATAAATAAATGATCAACAAGTAACTTTATGTTAATAGCACTGCACTTTTAGGTTTTCTTGGAGATTGTATCAGCGGTGAAAATGTCATACCAATTAAATACATGTTCCAGGGATCTTCCGATAAATGTTCGAATGTAATTCATCTTGTGCGAAGGAAAGGGTGATGTAGGGTGCATTTCCCGTAAAGATCGAAGCGTTTAAAGCGTTTAAAGCGTTTAAAAACACTCGTCGTCCCTCGTACCATAGACATGTCTATGCTCGTACCAACAAACGCATAGGTGATAGGGCATTCTCTGTAACTGCCCCATGTATCTGGAACTCTCTACCCCTCACAATTAAGAATAGTCAGACACTCTCTTCCTTTAAGACGTGTCTCAAAACACACCTTTTCTTATAATTATATGCTCCAATAATATGTTAACTTGTTTGTAATCCATGTATTCTCATTCTGTTATTTCTGTACATGTATGCATTTGTTGGCTTGTTCTGTATTTCTTCTATATACCTTCTCTAAAATGCGCTTTGAATCTTACGAAAACGCGCTTTATAAATGCACATTATTATTATTATTATTTAAAGGTGGAAACCGATTCGAGATTTATTTCTAACACTCTCCAAATTTCGCAGAAACAGATCTGACCCTGGGGCCTGTCACGTGAAAGATGGCAATTCTATCAATTAACATCTATAGCAAAAAATGTATGAAAACTGTATCTTTTTTTATGTTACAGGCCCCAGATCTAATAGTGTCTCATTTGATCTGACTAGGGGACTGTAACACAAAATATGCAATTAGACTTATGATAAATATTACTCGTAAGTCTATGGCAAAAGCGTATAACACTGGGATGATCAATTTTCAATTAATCGTATCTATTTTATGTTACAGGCCCATGGAGTACGTGGTAGTAGCTTGGAGTCGATATCTAATTCGAGTAAGCATTAGATAAATGCATATTGCACATCTAACTATAAAGGTTAACAGCATAATTATATATTGCAAACGATAATGAGAGTACATGTCTTTGCGCAATAAGACCCAAATTCCATACTAATCATATAAACCAATGATATAGCAAACTATTCTCTGTTTTTACTTGTCTACCTTGTTCAAGGCCTTGCTGAAAAGCAGCTTTCAGCTGATAGCAGGCTTTTTACCGTGATTAAATAAATACAATACAATACAATACAATACTATTATTTCTGCCAAAATGGTGACAAATTTGTGCGTGCTTTTAACAGAACGGTGTCCCGTCGTGATCCATTCATCGTTACTTGATCATTGTTTGGTGCATGTGTATTACCATTGAAAGATTATGAATGAAGAAGAAGAAGGAGGAATATATTCAAAAGATTGTTTCCCATGATTTGATCATCATATTGACGATGCAAAAATATTTAATATTTCAATTTAAATTCGTCCTCGATATTAGGTAAAAAAAAAGGGGGAACACAAGCGTTTGTTGGTTGATATTTTGCGACTCAATAATGCACATATATATATTTTTTTTTTACCATAGATGTTCCTTTTTTAAACTCAATATTGACTAATTTTTACCCATCCTTTTACCGGCGTAAACAGGGCTGTGTTTCATAAAGCTGTTCGTAGATCTGCGCAGGACTGAACTACTGATGATTCATTTTCAGGTGCGATTATGCCACAGGAATTAACATTGAGGGCAGCAAACGGTCACCAGTCGTTCGTAGAATCTTGCGTAGATCTACGAACAGGGAGGTGTTTCACAAAGATAAGAAGGACTTTACGCACGACTTTACGTTCGTCTGGTATCCCTTCTTGTGCGTATAATGCATAATAGTACGCACATTCAGCTCAATAAGGGATAACGGGGGGGGGGGGGGGGGCACATATTAGAAAATGAATCCATCTGTTAAAAAACACCATTCCAGTGTCTAAATCATTATAACTTCTGATATCATTATATTTTCCATCAAATCTTAACATTGCAAAATATCTTTTCCCATTGAAATAAGATTTCTCGTAACATCTAAGTTACGAACTTATCATGCTTATAAACCAGGCGGTGTATAAACCTGGGCGGGCCCGTTACATAAAACTTTTGAAAACTCTGGCAAACTTTATACCAGAGTTATATTCCAACAAATTGCTCTTTTCGTTCCTTTTCTGAGTTTTCGATGGCAAAAGGTTTTCAGTAATTGCCCCCAGAATATATAAACTGAAGATAGTGGGCGCAGTGGGCATACATGACAGCGTAAGGGGTTGACCCGGGCGGCTAATTTTGGTGTAGGGGAGGAAGCAGACGTAATTTTCAGTAAATCTTGCAGTAATTGAATAGACCTATCAACGGTTAAATCGTGAAAACACAGGAAACGTCTGTGAAAGTTTATTGAGAGAATCTGGGTTTATGCGATGAGTCGGTGAAGAGGAAGATCGATAGGTTTGAATACCCACATTGGGTTTTCTAAAGTTAACCCATTGAGTACTGAATTATGTAATTCTCATATACTTTGTGCAGGGACTACCCGGTACCAGTAGTCAATGTGTTAAAAAAAAAAGAGGGCCCAATTGCACGAAATGGTCCTAGCCATTCCCTTCTTGCTCAGACGTCTTAACTTCTTGTGCTACGCTATTAACATAGACATAACCAATAAAACAGTCTATGTTACGAAGGTGGTACAAGAAGTCAAGACGTCATGACCAGAAGAAGATTGGACCCTGGGGCCAATAGCACGAAACTTGGTCTTAGCTATCTTGTACTCGCTAAGACGTCTTAAATTCTTGTGCCATGTTATTAACATAGACATAACCGTTGAAACAGTCTATGTTAAGTAGGTTGTACAAGAAGTCAAGACGTCATGACCCTTGGACCTATAGCACGAAATGGTCTTTGCTATTTTGTGCTTGCTAAATCTTCCTAACTTCTTGTGCCATAGGCATAAATGTTGATACATCAATGTAACGAGGGTGGTACGTGAAGTTAAGACGTCTTAGCAAGAAGGTGATAGCTAAGACCATTTAGTGCAATAGGCTTTAGGGGCCAATTGCTCGAAATAGTCTTAGCTATCCTCTTCATGCTAAGGCGTATTAAGTTCTTGTGCAACCGTCTTAACATACCATATGTCCC
>BQKZ01000590.1:23212-36653 GCA_036244855.1 Temnopleurus reevesii | reverse complement strand
GGGGGGGGGGGTGGATTGGGTGGATGACGAATATGATAGTCGTGATCTGAACGAAAAGAAAAATAATAATAGTCATGTGTGGCTCAGTAGTAGAGCGTCTGCCCCATGAATGGAAGGTCGTCGGTTCAATCCCTGGCCAAGTCATACCAAAGACTTATAAAAATGGGTCTATCTGCCTTCTTGCCAGGCGCTCGGCATTTAAGAAAGGAGAAGGGTAATACATACTTTATGCTATGCAGGGCCCGCTGGAAGAGCAGCTAGCATACCTGTGAATGTGGCTACCCTGGGTAAATAAGAGATGTTATTGTTCTTTATTATTATTATTCTTATCATTATTATTATCATTATTATTATTATCATTATTATTATTATTATTATTATTATTATTATTATTATTATTATTATTATTATTATGATGATGATGATGATGACGGCGACGACGACAGCAATGACGACGACGAATAGGGAGACATTTATGAACGTGCATCATGATCTTTTCATTTCCTTTTCAATCTCTTCTTTTTTCATCAGTTTGTGAGAGTCACTCCATGCCCACCAAGCATCTCCCTCGTGACTGCTCCGAGGTTCTGTTGTCAGGGGCAACGGGAAACGGTCGCTATATTATCTACCCGCAGGACAACGGTGATCCGTTCTATGCGTACTGTGATACGGAGACGGACGGAGGGGGTTGGACGGTAAGGATATGGGGAAGGGAGGATAATGATGATGATAATGATGATCATGATTGTGATGATGATGTAGATGGTGATGGAGGTGTTGGCGATGACGATGATGGTGATGATGATGATAGTGGTGGTGGTGATAATGATGATGATGGTGGTGGTGGTGATAATGATGATGATGGTGGTGGTGGTTGTGATTGTGGTGATGATGATGGTGGTGGTGATGATGATGATGGTGGTAGTAATGATGATAGTGGTGATGATGATCTTGTTGATGATGATTGTAGTGGTTGTGATGACGAAGGATTATGATGTGGATGGTGATCGTGGCGTTCGTGGTGATGATGATGATAATGATGACGATGATAATGATGATGATGACGATGGCGGTGATCAGGAGCAACGGGAAGCGGTAGTTACATCATCTACCCTCAGGATAACGGTGATCCGTTTTACGCGTCCTGTGATACAGAGACGGATGGAGGGGGTTGGACGGTAAGGGTATGGGGAGGGGATGATGGTAATGATGATGATATTGATGATATTGATGGTGATGACGATCATGGTAAAGGACATGAAGATGATGATGGTGGTGATGATGATGATGCTGATGATGATGGTGGTGGTGGTGATGATGATGATGATGATGATGATGGTGATGATGATGACGAAGAATGATGATGTAGATAGTGATGGTGGACGTGGTTGTGATGATGATGAGAAATAATGATGTAGATGGTGATGATGGTGTTGGTGGCGATGATGATGATGATGATGGTGGTGGAGGGGGGGGGGGGGGTGATGATGATGATTATGATGGTGGTGATGATAATGATGATGACAATGATGGTGATGATGGTAGTGGTGGTGATGTAGATGATGTTGGTGATGATGATGGTGATGGTGGTGGTGATGATGATGACGATGATGACAATGATGATGATGATGGTGGTTATGATGACGACGAGAAATGGTGATGTAGATTGTGATGGTGGACGTGGTTGTGATGATGATGGTGGTTGTGATGATAATGAAAAATAATGATGTAGATGGTGATGATGGTGTTGGTGGCGATGATGATGATGATGGTGATGGTGGTGGTGATGATGATGACAATGATGATGATGATGATGGTTATGATGACGACGAGGAATGATGATGTAGATGGTGATGGTGGACGTGGTTGTGATGATGATGGTGGTTGTGATGATAATGAGAGATAATAATGTAGATGGTGATGATGGTGTTGGTCGCGATGATGATGATGATGATGATGATGATGATGATGATGATGATGGCGGGGGTGATGAGGATGATGATTATGATGGTGGTGATGATGATTATTGATGTTGATGATGATAATTCTGCTGCTGCTGCTGATGATGATTAGAGTGATATTTTCGGTGAGAAGGGGCGGAAGGGGAAAGGAAGAGTGGAAAAATATGAGCGAGCTCCGAAGTTCTGTTGTCAGGGGCAATGGGAAGCGGACGCTACATCATCTATCCGCAGGATAATGGAGATCCCTTCTACGCGTAGTGCGATACAGAGACCGATGGAGGGGGTTGGACGGTAAAAACAAAAAGAAGCAATGATAATAATGATGGTGGTGATGATGAGGATGATGGAAATAATGATGATGATGATGATGGTGGTGGTGGTGGTGATGATGGTGATGTAGGTGGTGGGGGTGATGAAAGTGGTGATGCTGATGATAGTGTTGGTGGTGGTGATGATGATTATGATGATGATTTTGATGATGATGTTGTTGATGACGATGATGATGATGTTAATGATGGTGATGATGATGATGATTATGATGGTGATGGTGATGGTGAGGATGGTCATTGTGATGATCAATGATCAATGATGATAATGATAATGTTGATGATGATAATGATGATGGTAAAGATAATGATGATGGTGGTGATGGTGGTGTTGACGATGATGATGATGATGAAGATGATGATGTTGATATTGATGATGTTGATGACAATGATTGCAACGATTACAACAACGACGATGATGTTGATAACGATGGTGATGATGACGATGATGATGACAATGATGATGACTACCATAATGACAAAATGAATCCCTGAAATTTAAACTCTTGCTTACTAAAGGTCATCCAAAACAGAGAGGACGGCAGCGTGAGCTTCTTCCGCTAGTGGAACGACTACAAACACGGCTTCAGCAACTTCAACTCCGAACACTGGTTGGGAAACGACAAAATCCATCTCATTATCTTCTCTCATCTGTGAAGCCCTTACACTCTATCATATTCTTTTTTCTGTAGTCAACTCTAACTCTCCTTCATTAGTCAATATCTGCCTCTCCCATAATTTTCTTCCATTAGTCAAAATCTGTCTCTGAAAATCTTTTTGGATAAACAAGCTGCGACTCTCTCACAATCTCATTTACTGGTCAAAGCTCTGACTCCCTTTTCGTCAGTCAAGCTCTGACTCCCTTACAATCATCTCTCATCAGTCAAGCTCTGACTCTTTCACAATCATCTTTCATTAGTCAAAATCTGACTCTCAAATTAGTCAAGATCTTACTCATTCAAAGTCTTTTCCACCCCAAGGTCATCCAAAACCGAGAGGATGGCAGCGTGAGCTTCTTCCGCGAGTGGAACGACTACAAACACGGCTTCGGCAACGTCAACTCCGATCACTGGTTGGGAAACGACAAGATTCATCGCATCTCCGTGCAGACCTACTACATCCTTCGGGTTGAACTTGAAGACTTCCAAGGAGACCGGAAGTACGCTGAGTATGATTACTTCCGGATGGGAGACGAGGCCATGAGCTACAATCTGCTTCTGGGGACGTATGAGGGTGATGCAGGTATACACTGGACAATTTGAAATTAAGTTTTGGCACCCCTGTAGGGAATAGGCACTGTAATCAGAGTGTAATTGTTCTTAAGTATAACTGTAAGAAACATGAGCAACATTCTAGGTTTAAGTAAATTAGAATTTTGAGTGTAGCTAATTTGACAATATGCATGCACTCCCAGATGCTAAATCAACACATAAAATGACTTCAGGCTTCAAATGTCTTTGATGGACTATTAATATACCAATTGACGATTATCATAATCACTTAAAATGTCCCTATCCACCCTCATCTATAGTAATGCACCTTTTCATCGATTTAGATTATTCACAAATTGAATTCCGAGCCACAGCTCCTTTTACAGTTCGTATTGGTCTGAAATGTACAGAGATTCAAGAGATTACTAAAATCTCCCTGATTTGGTCCAAATGTTGATCCAGGATTGGCTGTTCAAGATTGTTCAAAGATTTAAGTAGTAATAGTTTCCGAGCACTGAGAGCAGAAGAGACAAAGGCTTGGGACAAAGTAAATAACTTCTATTCAAGCATTAACAATAACTACATACAACAAAAAAGTTTCACCCCCTCTTATTCTGCAGAGCATTGTCGAACACCTGGCCACAGTCAAGGGAAAGCTTCTTTCTTTTGTGATCATGAAGCTATTGTGCATGCTTGAATGAAGTTGTTAACTTTGTGTTCTAGTCCTTTGTCCCTTCTGCTCACAGTGAAGTGTCCATTGCTTAAAATGTTTATTCTATGCTTTCCTTGCTAAGGCATTCACATATTAGCTCTGAACACAGATTTGGAGGAACAACAAGAGGCCAACGCAATTTAATAGGAAGGACCATTCTGCCAGAAATCAATGTTTTTCCCTTCCGTGTATATGCTTGATGGGGGGGGGGGGGGGGGGGGGGGGGGGGGGGGGGGGGGGGTGCCAGAGCGAGAGTTGAGCTATTTGTAAAGAACTGTGATTTCAAGGGCATACATTTCTCACAGTGGAGTCAAATCTGATTTGATCTGATCTTTGAATTTCATCTATGGTATGGTAGAGTATTTATTTCTGATTCAATTAAAAACAAAATACAGTGTGTATAAAAAAAAGCTTTAACCGCTTGGAAAGTCTCTCAGGCCCATTTTGGCGCAAGGCGTTTGTGACACGTTGGATGTAAACAGTCAGTGCTCATCGAAGCATACATGACAATTGATTACGTAAGTGGCATGTGATAGATATGTTTATGGAGTATATATATATATATATATATATATATATATATATGTGAAAATCTTCTGATACAAGTTGAAAATGAATTTCTGATAATCATTTAAAAAGACCAAGCTTTTTTTAACACACTCTGTATATGTATTCATATAAATTTCTGTTTCATCTCATTTCAGAGGACTCGCTCAGTTACCATAGCAACAAGAAGTTCCACACGGTGGACCGCGACACAGAGCGAGAATGCGCGGCCAACAGCAAGGGGGCGTGGTGGTACGCCGAGTGCTACCAAAGTAATCTCAACGGGATGTATAAGGGTCGACCACGCCCTGCTACCAGCCAAAATATTGTTTGGTCGGGATGGAAAGGTTATGAAACGGCGCTGAAGAAGACTCAGATGAAAATAAGACCGGCTTCGTACCACAGGGAAGCAGGCGGTGGTGGATAGAGGGGTGCTTAACATTGAGGGTGGGGATGATATTTTGGGTAGGGAGTGGTTATGGTAGATGGGTCATAGTTTGGGTGGGCTGAAAGAGGAATAAAACAATAAGGTAATGAAGAAAGAATCCATTGAAGAACCGGACGGCTTCATAACAGAGAAAAGCTAACAATGGCTTGGAGGGTAATTAACCTGGGAGTGGGGTGGAACTGAAGTTGTGTAATCGGGGAGGGGATAAGAGCCAGGGTGGATTGGAAGGGGGTATGACACAGTGCTGAAAAAGTTCATATAAAGATTAGAAAAGTAGCATACCATAGGGAATCAAGCAGTGAATCATGGGGGTAGGGTATTAATGGCAGAGGGAGGAGGGGATTATGGTCATTATCTAAAGGGATGGAATGGGTATCTAATGGTGCTGCAAAAGTCTTAAATAAAGTGAAAAATTACAAGTGCCATGGACAATTTTCTGTAACATATACTAGGAATATGCTTTGTAATGACCTATCTTTGTCATTTAGGAAAGCTGCCTCTAGGTTTTGCTTTTGTAACTTTTAATTGAGCATTTATTGGAAGAAAATATAGATCACTAGTACTTTTATGTAAATTAGGCCTAATGGCCTTATTGCAAACAATTTGTATCCCGGAAAGGAAACCATACAGCCAAAATTTTACAGAAGATATTTGTTAAATCTCACGCATACTATAATTTTTGTAATCATCTTATTTGGCAATTTTCATATTGTCTAGTGTCAGACATTCTTGCTATATTATGATACCATTATTATGTTATTACATCATTACTGATGAAATGTTCTCTCAATTTAAAGGGGAACTTCACCCAGACATTGATGCACTTTCATTGGAAGAAGAAAAATACAATGATCAAACTGTTAAAATTTGACCAAAATCCAACAATCCATTCAAAAGTTATGAATTTTCAAAGTTTTGATTAAAACCCTCATGGGTTCCTTAAATTGGCAACGTACAGGCGCAAAATGGCTGCCAACATGGAGAACTCTCCATTCACTTTGGACACAGAATTTCTCATTTTCTTCTTTTTCAAGAAAAGTAGACAACAAATCAACAAAATTCATTCCGGTATGCATGCAGAATCAAAATGTCTATATCATACTTGAAGAGAAAAGTACAATTTTGACTACTTTTCTAGAAAAAAATGAAAATGTGAAATTTTATGTACAAAGTGAATGGAGAGTTCTCCATGTTGGCAGCCATTTGTGCCTGTACGTTGCCAATTTGAGGAGCCCATGATAGGTGTAAATAAAAACTTTTAAAATTCATAAGATTTGAATGGATTGTCCGATTTTGCTCAAATTTTCACAGTTTGATCATTGTATTTAACTTCATCCACTGAGCGCACATCAATGTCTGGGTGAAGTTCCCCTTTAAGTTATTATTGCATTGTATTGTATAATATATATTGTTAACTTGTTATGTTATGGGAAGTAAAGTTGAAGTATAGAAGTAAATGAAAATTTCACCTACTGCCTCGTGCCGTACAGTGCCAAATAATGCTTGCCTGCCATACAGGTATACCTTTTCAAAAACATCCTGTCCATATACATGAGGGCATACCATGAAGTCATTAATCACAGTTGTGGTCACTCTGTAATTCTTAGGAATCAGAAGTGATGACAACCCAATCATGTCATACTCTGGCTATACATTGATGCTTTTATACATATAAGGATTGTCCCAATAAAAATATCTCTCCCCGGTAAGCTGGTTATATGCACAAAGATTTTTCACCCATATTCCTCAAGAGTAGTGTGTTCACTTCTCCATACTACATCTTGTTTTTGCATGCATAACAATGCTATTTTTATATTTAAAAAAATATATTGATTTTTTAAAAATCAAATCGATTTGACTAAGGGGGTGTTGTTCAAAAGTTGCAGTTGATCAGAACGCACCAATCAAAATCATTGTTTCATGCTATCAATTGATTTGCAGTTGATTTTGAATAACACTCCCTAAGCCTTCTAAAATGTCATGTTGTGATATACTCATACAAATTGGCAGGAACCAGTGCATTTATAGGACCATAAAAACTGAAATTTTTGGTCAAGAATTTGCAGTGCAACTTTTCTGAAAGTATTCAACATGTGCAAAAACGAACTGCACATGAAGGTTGGTGCCTTCACATGCTTTAAAGGGCTTCTGAGGCCTAAAAATAATAATTTGCTAGTTTGATTTGATTTGATTTGATTTGATTTATTTTATTTCCATTTCAATATCATTTTCACAATTTCAACAACAAATTATAATCATTTGCAAGAAAAACAAAAATATTTACAAAGACAGGTCATGATACATAATGTTTGAAAAGCAGGTGATAGAGAGATGGAGGGGCATGCCGAAAAAGCGAGGCTTGTAGAACGCATGCCCCTTCTTACATTAATATTACTAAGGGTTGGAAGTATACACAAAACCAACTCCTCAAAACATCACATAAAATTGAAAAAGTGTTTAATTTTTGAAATATCAAATAACAAAATTAAATATTATGCATGATAAATCAAAAGGCGACTAGTAAAAAGACTAGCTCACATGTACAAACAAATACGGACGTGCACACCAAGAACATGCACGCATTAAAAAAGAAACGCTCAGAGCCTACACAGGGGTCAGGCTCCGTGCCTCGCTCTTTAAAGATACGTTTATTTGCTCCTAACACCTTAACTAGTAATCCGTCTCAAGTCAGATAAAGTTATTTTGGGTTTCACCTAAATGATATGTAAATTATATCTTTTTACCTCTGATACATGTGCCCTTTAGTGCTAGTATCATCCATGTAGTCGAATACCTGCAAATTTTATGTGTGTTCTGTACACAAAAGTTATCCTTGACAACCTGAAAGCTTGTCTGGGGCTTAGCTGACATAGCAATACGTAATATGCAAACTGGATTTCAAGTATTGTAGTTAAATTGTTATTCACTGGTTTAACAGATACCCCATAACTATATTTGGTAGCAAGAAACATGCATTAATTTTAATCTATTATAAACTAGCCTATTTGTGAAAGAGCCATGCACATAAAAATATCAAATTTGGATATGACAGGTACATATTTGCAAAAGTTTTATGAAGAAAAATTACAACATGCTGTGAAATTCTGCTGCTTTTCTTGTATTCATTATCATGCATTATGTATATAATTATCAATTTTATCTTAATGATTTCAACAACTCAACAGGGGATACACTGCCAGTATTTATGTTTGTTTTCATATTTTATCTTTTATTTGCATTTACATGTACACTTATCTATCTAATATGTACAAATGATTACATTCTTCAAATACATTGTACTTGTAAATCGGTTTGTTTTGTTGTACTCATTTTCTGCTTGTTATGAATAAAGATATTTGTATTTCTACATTGCCAGAGATGCCAACCGTTCAGGGATATGCGCTACAGAAATATTACGGAGAACAAGGTGATATGGCCGGGTCCATTTATTTGTTTTCTTCTGAAAATATAGTGGTACAGACGTACATCACAATTCTGTATAGAACATTATACCATCAAGTGCTTTAATTATTTCTGCGTTGCCTAAATTCATACCCAATAAAGGTTAAAGCTTTTCATCATATTTTGCATTAGATGAGACATTGACATTAAACATTTGGGTACTTCCAGGATCACTTTAGATAGAGACCCATAGGGTATGCTGCTCAAAATCAACTGCAACTTTGCAAATTGTTACGCGCATTTTCATTCGCGCATGATATGCACCTCTAACAAGACGCGCATAAAACAACAATTTTGATTGGCGTGTTCCGATCAACTGCAACTTGCGATCAATTGCAACTTTTGAGCAACACCCTCTTAGACAGGACACAAATCTATCAGTAAGAGATAATCAAAGGAACTGGTAACAAAGTGGTAACTTTGCATGAAGTCACAAGATTTAGAATTTAGGGGCCAATTGCACGAAATAGTCTTAGCTATCCTCTTCATGCCAAGGCGTCTTAAGTTCTTATGCCACCCTCTTAACATAGTCATATCAACGCTAATGTCTATGTTACGAGGGTGGCACAAGAAGTCAAGACGTCTTAGCATGAAGAGGATAGCTTAGACCATTTCGAGTAATCGGCCCCTGGTCTTTTAAAGAAAGCTTTTTCATCAGGATGGCGAAAATATCATTTGATGAGGGTTCTTAAATCACATCCAAAATAAGTTGATATCTGCAGCACATTTGATATTTAGGGGTTGAACACCTTCATCAGAATACAGACAAACTGATATTTAGAGCACTGACTTTTGCCATGATATGTGCCGAAGAACTGGTCTCCAAATGGCTAATTGTTTTTAGCGCCAACTTTTTCTTTATCCCTCACATGGCCACTATCTATATCATTTCCTTCAAAATAGAAATTTGAAGTACAGAACAAGTATATAAGGATCATCTGCTTATTGTAGTCACATTTTTTTTTATCCCTCTGGTTGCCACTATAGAAAGGTTTGGCTGTATATTTAATCCTGTCTTGGCATTGCCAAGCCTAGAGTGACAATTCGTAAACTGTAGCAAAATATATCACTAATCCCTAGTTAAAAAATGTGTCGCAGAGCCTATTTACAAGCTCCAATGCCCATTACAATGACCATCTTTTCCACTATCAGAGATGCCAACCATTATGGAATATGCATGAGGCCAAAATTAAAATGTGAATAACGCAACAGCTGAACAAAAGTGAGAGCAAACATGACAAGAATAACCATACTCTCAGCTATTCACTTGTCATGACAACCTTGAATTTGCATGTAAATAAACCTGATGCATATTTTGTAATGGTTGGCATCTCTGCACCATACATGTATGTTTAAAAACTTCATTCATATCTGTGTAAACCATGTGTGTACAGTGGCCAACTTTATAACTCCTCCCTAGATAAGCACTTGTACTGTAGAAGATATCTAGAGATGTTACCTAACTGCCTATATTTATTATCTCCTCTGATATTTTAAAGTGGCCCACTTTACATGGGTTTGATGCTACACTACAGACACGTTTAATTGTAAATTCTATTCTGGCTTACCGCTCAACTGTCAAAATTGGCTACCTCAAGATTGTGAAGTCAAACATTTCTCCATACTGCTATACGGGTCACCTATAGGTTGCCAACTTTTGGCATTACAAGCACACATCATTATCAGATCGCTGGATGTCTTTGATGACCCTGTTATTCTGAGACGCCCTGTACCTCTGGTTCCCTCTGTGCATTCTCCCAAGCTTGTAACGCTAGCTCCAACTTTCCTGAATGATGTGAGTCCAGCTTGATATAGGCCTGTAACAGAAAAATAAAGAAGGTTCAGTATTCACAAATATTATCTTGACACATATTAAGCCTTCAGATATTCCTCGGTCATGTATTCTCATAAGCTTGCCCGCAAGTTTCTATAGAAAATGAATAAAGCCAGATTGAGAGTCAGACCAATTTTCTGAGACACCCTGTACCTCTGGTTCCCTCTGTGCATTCTCCCAAGCTTGTAACGTCAGCTCTAGCTTCCCTGAATGATGTGAGTCCAGCTTGATGTAGGCCTGCAACAACAAAAGAAATGGAATATTGAAAGTATAAACATTAATTTCGCACACCCTGTATCTCTGGTTCCCTCTGCGCTTTCTCCCAAGCTTCTAACACCAGCTCTAACTTGCCTGAATGATGTGAGTCCAGCTTGATATAGGCCTGTAACAGTAAAATAAAGAAGGAATATGATGGACAAATATCATTTTGATACACTCTATACTTTGTGGTTTTCAATATTCATGTATTTCTCAGAAGCTTGCCTGTAAGATTCAATAGAACATGAAGAAAGCAAGATTGACATTTAGAACATTATTCTGGAACACCTTGTACTTCTGGTTTCCTCGGCACATTCCTGGATGCTTTCCAGAATGATGTTAGTCTAGCTTGATATAAGCATGTAATACAGAGAGCGTTTGAAAATGAGAGCAATATTTTGATACACCTTCAGGATTTCCAAGCATTCTAAAACAAGATCTTTAAAGACCGAATCTGCCGAGATAAAATCAGACAAATAGATCAAAAAAGTTTGAAACAAACTGGTCAATAAGAAAGTTACTTTTGTTTTTTGATATAATTTAACTGTGAATTTTCATGAAAATTGGCAAGCTTTGGTCATGTTTAATAATATATGTCATGCACTTCTCTGTTAATGGTTTATAACATGTATCTTATGGATTAAGAACCTTCCCTTTTTCAACCATTTAAAGCCCAAGTACAGTTTTGGTAAAAGCGAATATTTTGATTGCTAAATTTTGTCTTCAAATCTACTTAGAATAAAACCTTATCTCATGAACATATTCTACAAAAAATTGTGCAAAAAATTAACNTTTTTTTTTTTTTTTGTGTTGGGTAGATAAATAATTGAATAAAATAAATTTCCATCCTCCTTTACAAGGAAAATGTTGAAAACGAGTTGCAACTGGGACTTTCTTTTGTGACCATGAAACTATTGTGAATATTTGAATGAAGCTTACTTTGTCCCAGTCCTTTGTTGCTTATGGTCATAGTGTCTGCAAGTAAGTTATATCAATTTAAAACCCGCTCTCTTCCTCAACTTAACACACAAAAAACCCCATTTTTTTGTTAACTAAAACAAAGAATATACATTATGGGTTACAGCGGATTCTTATAGAACAACAAGTGCTTTTTCGTTTAAAAAAAACATCTCAACTGCAAGATCCTAAATGCAACACCCCTTAGTATTACTTTATAATCATTTTGCAAACATTCCTGATTGAAATGTTTGTTCTCACCTTTATAAGTTCAACTGAGTCTAGATGATGTGCTTTTGTCTCCTGTGCGACAGGGCTTGTAGGATGTACAATGTTATATAACCTGACTAGATCTACTGCATCATCAAATCTAGGAGAGAAAACAAAAACAATACGACAATTACTTTTCATTCAACATTCATCGGTGCATGTGTCGGCAATGGTGGGTTTACTAATACAGTCAATACAGTCAAACTTGTCTAAACGGCCACTAGACTATAGCAGCCACCTGCCTAGAGTGGCCACCTTAGTTGGTTCCTTCCAGATGAAAATTAATTATAAATTCCTGTCGATGTTGACCACTTTCTTTTCGTTTTCCCTTGAGTGGCCATTATAGACAAGTTGGATTTTAGATGCAAATTTTATGTATTCTCTACACAAAGAGGTTGTTCTTGACAACCAAAAAGCTTTCCCAATGCTTGGCTGACATAGGAACAAGTAATGTATGCAAACTGGATTAAAATATTCAATTGTTACTAACTGGTTTAAGGAATACCTAGTAACTATAACATGATACAAACCATTTCCGAAAAATTAAGCTGAACGCAGACAATAGATCTGTATGCCGTGTATTCAACTGTGCGGACACAACAATGACAAGCTGGTTCCGATTTCAATAGCATTACAAAGGAGCATTGAATTTGTGTTCGACTTTACAAACAAAAATCCTCAAAAGAGATTGAAAAATTTTAGATAACAAACATATCAGAAAGATACAGAAAATTAATTCCCAATTCGAGTCACCTGACAGAAAGATTTCTCTTTACTTTAGCTAAGAAGAGAGTCTTAAATGCTGTATCCCAAAACAGAGGAAATTAGTTAAGGATACATTTGTAGACTTACAGGTCTCTTTGAATCATATCTGTCAGAAGTCCATCAATCCGCTTGTGTTTTGTGATGTAGTATGCCATGCCTCCAAAGTGTCTTGTGGACCGGAGTAGATCATACTTCTCTGTGTTTGCCAAATCTTCATATGTCTTCTCATGGATCTATAACAAGAATATCATCAAACAAAAATTGGGAACACATTAAATGTTGTGATGGAGGAAAAAATCTGCTTGTGTTTGATAGTAGTACACCAAGCCTCCAAAGTGTCTTGTGGACCGGAGTAGATCATACTTCTCTGTGTTTGCCAAGTCTTCATATGTCTTCTCATGGATCTATACATGAGGATCATCACAAAATTATTAAAAAACACAAATATATGAAAAGATTACTCAGAGACTATCGCTTATGTATATGGGTATTTCCATGGGGTTGGGTCCACTTTTCATGCAAAGTCCATGTAACGTAGTGATCCACTTTGTCACTTCACCATGAAGATCAATTCAGATCTTCTTAAGCTTTGATCTATTGATGAAAATTGCTTTTTTTTTTCTCAGTTACACACATTTGGACTTGAAATCTTTTCTGGATTTGAAGGTACAGGTATACAAAAATTTCACTA
>BQKZ01000590.1:11355-22588 GCA_036244855.1 Temnopleurus reevesii | reverse complement strand
TACTTTGCACTCACTTCCAATGTACGCGTTAACAATTTGGGGAATGAGCACACTACATTCGTGTGTATGACTTACTTCCACAGTGCGTGGTGAGTACTTCTACTGTACCTCTGAAGTACGTCACACGTAGACGACGAACGTGATTAGCACCCTGAAGTGTGTGTTGGGAAATGCGCTTCCTCCGCTTGCATTAATGTAAAAGGCGACGATGCATACTTCTTAGCAGTGTCACATTAGATGAAAAGAATATTCCACCCATTAGGAGCAAATGAGTCACGTGGAGAGAACAATTTGAGGAAAATATAATAACTAATATGCAGGTAGAAATAATGTGAAAATCTGGGGAAAAGAATATAATACACCAAATTGCCAAATTCAATGATGTCATCAAAGAATTATGCGCTCTTTATTTTGTTCATGTTCAGAAAATCGAATTGTTATTTCATCGAATGCATTTTTTCAGAACCTAAACCGACTTTATGCTCACCCTATTGTTATATCTAATTAAATAAATATATTAAGTTTGGCAATATCTTATACTTCTTGTTACTCAATTATCTTAGAAAATGATAAAAAGTCTATTTCAAATAGAGATGTGGACAAGCATAGGACTACATTTATATCATCAAGAAATCATAGTTAAATTTCCTGGGGAAATACCAATTTGATGGTAAAAGGTAATGTTGTATACTTTCAATATAAAGAAATTGTTAGCTGTTCACCTAAGACATCAAATTATATCTAATGTTTTTTATCTGATCAAAATTTCCAGACTTTCTTGTTACTTTTATTTTTATCTACATGTATTCATTTATTTACTTATTTATTTTTGTATACAGGTCCCAAACAAAAGATCAGCAAATTTTCTGCTTGGCGGTATAGTCCTGATAATACAATCAAATGACACAGAAAGAATTATTTTTCTCTGGGCCATACAAATACAGCTTGGATTAAAAGCAAAACAATCAGATGAACAGATAAAAAATTAGTTTGAAGCAAAACGGATGACAAATAAGGAAGTTATGAATATCTTAATGATGTAACTCAACAATTATTTTTACATGCAAATTGGCAAGTTTTATTCACGTGATGCGCATTTCTGCAGATAGTTTATTATATCTCATTACTGTAAAACCCTGTATTTCGACCCCTTCACCGAAAGAAGGACTTCTTTTTTATTCCATAAATACATGGGTGCAGGTGCATGTAATGATTTAACGTTTTGGATGTATTAACAAGTATGCATTTGTGGGTTAAAGCGGATGCATAAGAAGTCCAGTATGTTACGAGAACAGTATAACTTAGGTCATAACACGTGACTCAAATTTGCCAATTCGCATGGAAATCACTGTTCAGTTATATTATTGAAGTATGTCCGATTTAGTTCAAACTTTTTCAAATATTTTTCTGAGTTGTATAATTTTTAATACAAGTTATATAGATTGTCCTTGCCTAGGCTCAGTCATGTTTTCCGATTTTCCTCACACTCTTTTCGTCAGTTTATAACTATAATTGTTATTTTTATTATAATTATCTTCATTATTTTACGACTGTTAAAACTGTTATTTTTAGGTTGGCTCGTTTTCAAATTGCGATTATCTATCCAATTTGACGCACGATCGTCTTGCGTAACACTTACATGGTGAGTACTTCTCACTTACTTTGTAAGTACGATTTTTGACAAGCGCACTCCTCACNAGCCAAGTTTGGTCAAAATCCATCCAGGAGTTCTGAACTTATTGCGGTAACAAGGTCCGGACGGACGCACGGACGGACACACGGACGGACGCACGGACGGACGGACAACCCGAAAACATAATGCCTCCGGCACCACCTTACGGTGGCGGAGGCATAAAAAAATAAATAAAATTGGGTGCAGATAATTTATTGATTCAACCATTTGAACATTTACAAAGAATATGCATTGATGGTTAAAATGGATTTTTAAAGATAGTAAGTTATGATGAGTTAACAATCAAGAAGAAGTGCGAGACATATGTCATAGCACATAGCCAGAGGCTACCAAATTAAAAGACTTTAATTCATTCTCTCGTTGGCAACACTAAATCCAGTGCCTACATGGGCGAGTGCTTGAAGCTGCTGTTACACATAGCAAATTCTCGGATTGAAAAAAATAACTCCTGACTGTTCTCAGGGGACAAATCGCCATTGAAATATTACTAAAATCATGGCCACATGGAAAAAGAGTACAATTTGTAAATCAATGAAAATAAAAATTGATTTCTAAGGGAGTGTTGCTAGAAAGTTGCAATTAATTGCAAGTTGTAGGTGATCAGCATGCACCAATAACATTTTTTGTTTCATGTGCGTCTTGAAAAAAAAATGCAAATGAGCCCTTCAATTCACAACTGATCTGAAATTGATTGAAACTTTCTAGCAACACCCCAAAAGTATCACTTTGTTCTTCTTTTGTGAACATTTCCATTAGAACTATTTGTTCTCACCTTTATTAGATCGACTGAGTCTAGATGATGTGCGTTTGTCTCCTGTGCGACAAGGCTTGTAGGATGAATAATGTTGTATAACCTTACAAGATCCACTGCATCATCAAATCTAAGAGAGAAAACAAATAAAGCATTGGGTGACTTCAAGTCCAGAGTTAGGTGTTGGTGCTGAGAGAGCAAAACGGCCTGTAAACCGGGCTCCAACATCCGTGGTCAGTTTACAGAAGCGATATGATCGCCGTATCGATAGCCCAAGACCAGCCACAACACCGCGGTAACGTCATACACGCTCGCATAAAGCCTCGCGAAAAGCTTGATGATAAAATCATTTTCAGTCCGAAATTCTCAAATTAATGTATGTTAAATTATCCAAATTGTGTAATCCGTAATATCATGTTGGACAACTCGCCATTCATTCTGCATAAAAAATTTCAAATTTCCTTCTTTTATCAGAAAATGAAATAAAATGTAGGATTTTTCAACACATGTTCTAAATTCTCTATTAATTGATTTTTGAAACTTTGTATACATAAAGTGAAATAGGAGTTGGTTGCTTATACATTACAGACTTTTCCAAAGTTGCCGACCACACGGGTCCTCATCAGCGACAGGGATCATGATATCACTGAGAATTTGAAAATTCATAACTTTTGAACAGATTGTGCTCACATTTTCAGTTTGTTCAGCTAATTTTTCTTCATTCATTGACTCTATGAATAATTCTAGGGGCAGATTGGTTACGTGTATAAGGACAGAGTCACAGACTTACAGGTCTCTTTGGATCATATCTGTGAGCAGTCCATCAATCCTCTTGTGTTTGGTGAAGTAGTACGCCATGCCACCGAAGTGCCTCGTCGACCGTAGGAGATCGTACTTCTCGTTGCTTGCAACGTCTTCATATGTCTTTTGATGGATCTACGCAAGAGGATCATCACAAAATTATTAAAAAACACAACTATATGAAAAGAGTATTTAGAGACTATCGTTTATGTATATTTGGATATCATTTTGAGTTGTATTAAGCCCATCACACGTTCAACCATCATATAACTGGTTAATGACTGAGTGGCTAGGATGTGAAGCCATGAATCTGTTGACATTACCCATCGCTTAGATTTATATACATGTAGGAAGCAAATTGCAAGGCCAGTCATGGGGATTTGACATGTTGTATGCTTTTTGACTAATTTGTAAGCTTACATCCAATCAACATTGATTGTGATGTCACAATGATAATGATAAAATACTTGTGTGTCACATTGCAGCTAAAAAGTGACCACCCAAAGCTGAAGATATGAACGCAGTCATGGCGTTGCATCATCCCATCGCAAGCCTGACGTAAGGCGGTTGAGTTGCACGATGTGCTGTCAAATTTAATAAATTCAGAATTGTTTACACTTTCAAAGTTTCTATAGAATTCCACTAGGAGAGATTATTAAGTCTTCCAAATTTCAATGAAAATATGTATCATTGGGATTTCAGAAATCATCAGCTCGCATGAATGCCTGTAAAACAGGTGAACAGACTGCACACCACATTATCTATGACTGCCCTGTACTCCACAATTGCCTTGAGTTGCCCTGTGCTAGTTCGAGCCCTGCCCTCTCATGGATTTAATTAAGAACGAATAAGAACTTACATTTATGAATCCAGCTGCATCAGGTTCAAATTGCACACACACTGCATCAAGAAGGAATTCATGTCTGTCGTTGGCAAATATGGTCTGCAAAGAATATATATTCAAAGTTAGTCACCAAAACAGTACCATCATCTTCATCACCAGAGACATCGACCACATCATCCTTATCATCACTACCAACACCATATCATCATCATCATCATCATCATCCTTATCATCACTACCAACACCATATCATCATCATCATCATCATCATCATCATCATCATCATCATCATCATCATCATCATCATCATCATCATCCTTATCGTCACTACCAACACCATATCTCATCATCATCATCATCATCATCATCATCATCCTTATCCATCCTACGAACACCATATCATCATCATCATCATCATCATCATCATCATCATCATCATCATCATCATTATAATCATCATCATCATCATCATCATCCTTATCGTCACTATCAACACCATATCATCATCATTATCATCCTTATCATCACTACGAACACCATATCATCATCATCATCATCATCATCATCATCATCATTATCATTATCATAGACATTGAGGAAACCTTTCCAATTCTTTACTAACAGTTCTATGTGAAAAAATTGCTACACAAAATATATTTATCATAGCAGTCATGCTAAAATGCATAGCAAATTGTGATGCCATACCAGGAAGATTATTCACTGGTGACCATCATCATCATGATCATCATCATCAACATCACCATCATTACCACCACCATCATCACTACTACCATCACAATCACCACCATCATCACAATCACTATTACCATCACAATCATCATCATCATAATGAATAGTCATAATGGTCATTACCATCAAAGACTTATTGGACAGGACCACTTCCACCACTACGACATTCACCATTTCAACATCCCCACAACAACCAATACCAAAGACTTACCGGAAGGTGTTCATCATGGAACATTGGTGGAACTTCTACAGCTCTGTTTTCTCTAGGGTTATAGATCTGCAGCACTCTGTCTCTCTCTTCCCAAGTGGCCTTCCGTAGTCTCCCTCCAGGCTCCCGAACAACCAGAACTCTTTTCTGAAATGAATGAAGTTTCAGTGTAGAAATGTTAGCGCTAAATGCATTCCTGCCAATCTAAATCTATTTTTTGCGAGACTTTAGAAGGACTTGAGAAGGGTGGATGAAAATATTTGTGCATCAATGTTATTGATTTTGACACACACTCGCATTAGCATGTGGACAAGATGCCTAGGTTCTTGATACACACAATGGATGTTGCTCAAAAGTTGCTATCAATTGCAAGTTACAGTTGATCGGTATTTCATATGCATCTTATCAAAATTGTGAATGGAAATGTGCATTCCAATATTCAACTGATTCGCAGTCGATTGTCAATCATTAGCAATTTTGTAGCAACAACCCCATTAGAATTGAAAAATTAAAAACACTTATCCAACCATGGTATTCTATAGATATAATTTGTGATACAGTGATCACTTTTCTGTTTCCCTAGAGTGGCCACGTTAAACAGGTTTGGCTGGATTTCGTAAAGACAAACTTAGCAGTGCTTTAGTACCTGTATAATGGGGATAACCATTTTACTGTTTTCCATTGGTGACTATTAGAGACAGGTTTGAATGTTCAATTATACATTGTACAGTGTACTTGCTTTGTTCTCATCTTTTTCTCCCATAGAGGGGAACCCATCTCCAGAATAGCCATTTTCTCATTGAATGAAGAAAAATCAGATGAACAAACTGCGAAAATTTTAGCAAAATCGGACAATGCGATCCATTGATATGACAATCACTGCCGCTGATGGAGATCTGTGCCATCGGTAACAAAATCTGTGACGTTATGTCCCACAACTTATCATTCCTTTTTTACATAGTGAACTTCTAAAAGTGGATTAATGTAAAATTTATATTAAGGGTTCAACATGCAGAATGGACAAAGGAATGCTATACTCAGACGGAAATCTGACATTTTGTTGACTTTTACAAAAAAAGAATAAAATGTGAAATTTTATCAACAGACATGAGGTCATCGATTTCGAACAGATGCCCATCAGTGGCAGGGATATCGCTGTGACTTTGAACGAGTTGTCAAATTTTGCTAAAATTTTCATAGTTTATTTATCTGATTTTTCTTCATTCAATGAGATCATGATAATTCCAGGGGAACATCTTTAATGCAGCTATCTTTTAAATTTTCAAAGGGCACCTGAGGCAAAAAGAAAAATAATTTGCAAGTTTCGTTTTTAAAATATTGAAATAAAACTCACCAATTCTCATGAACAACAGAAAGACGACTGGCAAAACACTAGTTCATTCAGCAAATTAATAGAACAGACATACAAAACAACTACCATGCATAGCTAAAAAGCTCACACAGAGCCCAATTCAGATGTTTGGGGCATACACTGTAGGTTCATCATGAACGAGCTTTTTATTTGCATTTAACTCCTTTACTCGTAATCCATATCTTGTTGGATAGAGTTATTTTGGGTTAATCTTAAGTGGTTGGCATTTACTCACTCTGTCATTAATTCCATAAGTAATATCCGTGAAGACAAAGTTGGCCGTGTCGAGACCAGCGAGGTCCTCATCCTCATCCAGCACCTCATCGATGGGTAACCTCTCCTTCAGAACAGGGGGCATTTGAAGCCTCTCTTGGGCCTCCTGCACGGCCTCTTGTTGCATCTGTGGAAAGATATATGGAGATTGAATGCTTGAAAATGCATTTGACCAATCATTCGAATTAAAGCTGGTCATAAATTAGAATTTTCACTGTTTTATTTTTGCAAATTTCATGACCATGGATTCGCTACATTTTTCACTGATAATGCCTATAAACTTTTGTATGATAATCTATCAAAACATGAAAATAACAACTGACTTTTGTGTGAAAAGGTCTATAATAATAATAATAATTATATTATTGCGGATTTATATAGCTCATTTTCGGTCAGTTTTGACTGGTCAAAGCACTTTCGATATTATTACCTAGTCACTGGATGGCAATTCAAGCCTAAAGCCCTGGTCACATAGGACCCCGGAAGCAAGATTCACCCCGACTCTTTGTTCTGAAGCAGTTTACTGTAAATTAACAAAGAGTCAGGGTGAATCGTGTTGTTTCCGGCGTCCTATGTGACCGAGGCATTAGCATTTAGGCAGCCAAATAGGCGCTCACATCACATCAGATAATGTGAATGAAATGAATTATGCCCCCTGCACCATCTTACATTAGTGGAGGCATAGAATAATCTTAATACTACACACTACAAGTATTTCTAAATCTTCAACGAGATTCATCTCAAACTAGGTAAAGATAAAAGTATAAAATTTTCTCTGAATTTGGAGATCGGGGTAAAAATATTTCAATTCATTAATTTTTTCTTTTGCTCATATTACAGAATTGCTAAATTACTAAAATAACCTGGCTTGTCCATATAATTGATTGAGATTATGCTTCATCACACAAATACAGATCAGATCAAACACATAAAGCCAACTGTTAGCGATCACAAGCCTTACAAGTAATTTATAAAATCATACTGTAATGCACAGTTGATCAATAATAATAAAGTTCTTTTTCTCTATCATTCTTCTTAAAAGATGAAGAAATTAATCAAACAAAAATTCATTTTTCAGCTGTGTTCGGAGAATTGTAACTTTTGTAACTCTTCTAATTTCTAAGAGTTGATGAGTTTGTAGGCGAGTCTGTTTGGCAAGCTTGAAGACTCTTTCTAGTTTTACCTCTACCAATTTCTTGGAGCTGACGAGTTTATAGGCCGGAGGTTGGAATGTCTTATATACAGGAGGTTGAAACCTATGCATTGCAGGCTTAAAGATGTCTCATATTGATTTTAAGGTTTGCATGCATCATATTGTAAATCCCTTAGAACCTGTACAGAATTTAGTGCTATATAAATTTATGTATTATTGGTATCAATATCATCTAGCTAGAAACTTACCTCTTCTAATTTTTTTGAGCTGACGAGTTTGTAGCCGGGAGGTTGCAACGTCTGTTTGGAGGGCTTAAAGACTCTTTCTAACTGTAAACCTGTCATTCTTTTCAACAGCGTCTGGACCTCCTTGTCTTCAAAACCTAAGATGTAGGAATATAAGTCAACAATGTAGACATCTGGATGATTCTACTTTTGCTGTTACTGGTGTTTTTCTGTGGTAAGTACCCTCTTTATAATTGTGGAAGTTTGATTAAGGTAATTTTATGACTTTTATCCTTCAAAAACTTATAACAGTGACCGAAAAACTACTCAAGATCTAGATCTAAATGAAATATTACAGAAATCATTTCAATTTTGTTTTCTTATTCTTTTGAATAAAAATTATCACACGTCGATCACCTTCCTCCCTAAATTCTTGCAAACTGATCCATGTATCCTAGTCTCACTCCAAAAAAATTGTCTGTTTACCCATGCATAAAGAAGAATGTCTATGCCTGGCAAGAAAATCTTGGCATCGCTATTTTCACAAACATCGTATATTAGTCATAAAACTTGTCTCATTTTAATCTCCAGGGGACCCAACAAATTGTTGATGTATATATTTTTCCAAAAGCTTTTATAAAAGATTTTCGCTGGAAATCTAAAAAAGTACCCATGTTATATACATGTATAAGGTATGCTAAGTTTACTACATGATTCTTCTTTGTGCCATAAAGGCATAATTTCTTTTTTTTTTTAATGACAAATACTGACACTTCTTTAGTAATTTTCTATCGCCTATCTATATTTTAATCACATTTTATGCTTTAATGTCCTGTAAATAAGTGGTTATGTATTGTAGGCCTAAATCATGCTTTTTCAATCGTACGATATGTCACAATTCAGCCTCCACCAATCCTAGCTGCAATAAAAATTGAATTTAATTGAATTGGCGTACGCGTACATTTCAAATGAACTGTGAATGATTATAGAATACAATTAGAAGTCTAATATTCGCGAATATGCACGTGTGGGTATCTTCCTGTCTAGTCTCTTTTTGATAAACTAACAGTCATAAATTAATAAAAAAAAGATACAAGACACAAATTAGACGCTTACCGGTCAAATCGTCCCCACGCCAAATCGTCCCCGCGTGAAATCGTCCCCGGGTGCTACCAAATCGTCCCCGTGTACTACCAAATCGTCCCCGGGTGGCGAAACCAAATCGTCCCCGGGTGGCGAAACCAAATCGTCCCCGGGTTAGTCATGACTTTATATATTTAGATTTTGAAGTCATGCTAAGTTATTTCTGATAAAGGAATTCTTTTTNTTGAAGCCTGAAATATCCAGTTTCATTTCGTGCCAAGATTTAAAAAAATAATTTTGTATTTTAGGAGATCTATTGTGCTAAGTACCACGATCCAAAAATGCTCTTGAAAAAGGATACAAATTAATGTGACCCCATCATACTGACACTTCTTTGTAATTTTCTATCGCCTTATCTATATTTTAGTCATGTTTTATGATTTATTATACTGGAAATAATTGGTTATGTATTGTAGGCCTAAATCATGTTTTTTTCAACCGTCCGATATGTCACAATTCCGCCTCCACCAATCCTAGCTGCAATGCCAAAATAGGCCTAAATAAAAATTGAATTTAATTGAATTGGCATACAGGTACATTTCAAATGAACAGTAAATGATTATAGAATACAATTAGAAGTCTAATAATTCGCAAATATGTGCGTGTACTGTGGGTTTCTTTTTGTCTAGGTCTCTTTTTGATAAACTACTGTATTTAAGCTGAATTTTTGTGATGGTTTTATTTTCGCTAATTTCGCGGTTTTGGCCTCGCGAAAATTTCCACTCTACATAGTATTATTAATATTAGTACATCATGTAACAAACATGATGATGTGTGCACATTCATTTGTGTAGAAACACTGTCAAAAACTTGAAAATAACAACACGCCAAAGAGTCAACCTGGTCAGAAATCGCGAAACTATCTGTCCGCGAGTTATCTTTCTTGGAAATGTGAGTGGTCCTGAAATCGAAAGGACCTACCCACTCTCGACGTTTCGATGAGCATGTTCTCATAACTCGTTGTACCGTGAAGCATTATTCTCATCATTCTTCCGCGAGTGAAACCTTCAAACACTATCTGTCCGCCAACATATTGGCTTGTACAGTAACATTTATTTTATTATATAAAAAGGATACAAGACACAAATTTTACAGGAAGATAACCACACGCACACATCAACGTCTGGGACTACACCATATAATTCTGTATGAAACTTTAGCGCATTTTCTATATAAAACCAATGGTAAATTATAGAAATAGCTACCTCTCCGTGTTGCTGAGTCACATAATTTACGTCCATAGCTTGTAAGTCCTAAATATACCCGTCTTGATGGTTTTAAGGTAAATAATTGTCGGCATCTTGCCAACATGGTGAGTTTCATGCAAGCTGCCATTTTTATTGGCTCGTTCCGTTATTTTTTTTTTTTTTTTTTTTTGGGGGGGGGGGGGAGGCAGGTCGACCCATATACTGTTCGACTGCCCCAAAAATGATTGATCATGACTTTAATATAGGCGTTTTTATCAATAAACTTTTGAATATTTTGGGGTTGTTATGTGTTTGGAGGACGCTGCAAATTATAACCCACTCATGACGCCCCCACTGATTTTCGGTTTACAGCTTTGATTATTTCATATTGCATCTAGAAGTAGAAGTGGTAGGGGGCATACGGCTGAAAAAAACATCGCTAAGAATAATATTAGAGAGCTGACAGCCACGGCCCCAAAGAGTACAAAACTGGCGCCCCTCAGCAGTTTTTATAGCTCCCTATTTACCTAATTTTAGGATCCCCAAACTCTGAACCTGGCGCACTCATGGCCCGGCCCCCTCCCCACCACATGGTGTATACATGAATGCCGTATTCTGATTGTGGCATCTGTATATCGAAAAAAAAAAATGATATAAACAGAAAATTTATTAAGAATTAATCAGGTACATAGAAAAATGGAATCGAACATAAACATTGTCTAGATTCTAGTGGCGGGAAATATTGGCATAAACTCTGAATTATAATAAAGCAAACTTAAGGATTGAATATAAATGCGGCACACCCATCAAAGATCCGTGAACTCGATGTTGTTT
>BQKZ01000589.1:123246-134001 GCA_036244855.1 Temnopleurus reevesii | reverse complement strand
CCCCCCCCCCCCCCACGATGCACCCCTGGTAATTATCAAATGGCTTCAACGATGACTTAAATTTTTCTGCAATATTGCGGACAAAACTTCTAAAGAGTATAATGAATATGAATATCGGCTGCGATGTTTGGCAATAACAAATCGAAAACTGATCTTCTTACACCCAACGTTTGCCTTTACTGCTGTCCATATACACCTACTTTAGAGGAGAGGGTTGATTTTCTTGTGGTTAACGACAACTCGTTAAGAAAAGTACGCGTGATTTACAAGTGAAATTCAAATTAGGTCGAGTATAGCTAAGTAATTATTAAATGGCCTCCACGATCACTTAAATATTTATGAAATACCACGGTAATATCTTTAAAAAAGCAAAACTATGAATATTTGCTGCAGATTAGCTCGGAATTCAGTCTTAAAGGCAATCTCGCACATTTTCGTTTAAAGCGACCGTCTCCCCGGCGTTCATTGCGCTCCGTTACCGGCGTTGAAGTCGTCCTTCGAGAAACTCGACATACCTCCTTTAGGTTTCACACGAGTAAATAAATCACTTGCAATTTATTTCGGGAAGGCGTAGGTAAATTTACATACGAAGAAAACCATTTAGAATTTTATATTGATATGAGAATATTGTCTGGGGTCAGTATAAATGTACTGAAATGACATCGCAAGTCATATTCTACAATTATTTTTAATAGAGATTATTTACAAAACAAATCATCTTCTGCGATGTCAAGCAATAACAAATCCCAAACTGATCTTCTTACACCCTAAGTTTGCCTTTACTGCTGTCCATGTACACCTACTTCAAAGGAGAGAGTTGATTTTCTTGTGGTTAACGACAACTCGTTAAGAAAAGTACGCGTGATTTAGAGATGAAATTCAAATTAGGTTGAGTAATTATTAAATGGCCTCCACGATCACTTAAATATTGATGATATATTACGGAAATACTTTGAGAGCAAAACTATGAATATTGGCTGCATATTTGCTTCGAATTCAATCTTAAAAGAAGAGTCTACCCCAAAATAATATTTCTTTTTTTTACAGAAGCAGAAAAAATTGGTGAGTAAAAGAAAAAAAGTTGTAAGAAAATCTTACAAGTAATAAAAAAAAAAAAGTTATGATTTTTTAAAGATTCGGAAAAATGGGCAAATCAGTGGAAATTCCCAGAGACGTTGCCAATTTTATGACATCATGGTGCACAACTAACCAGAGTTTCTATTATAAATATGTTGCGAAATTCATTATTTTTACAGAAAGTTGCCAAGTTTGCATGAATGGAAATATGCAAATAGTGGATCTACACATCTCCTATAAAGATACCCTATGGTTACATGTCTGAGGAAATCGTATTTTTTGGGGAAAGAGTAACATTTAATAACATTGATATGAATGTAATAGATGGTTAGTGTGACGTCATCTAATTTGTTTAGATATTCCAACATTCATAACTCTCTTATTAGTTGTCATATTTTCCTTTAACTTTTTTGTTCTGATCATCTATTTTTCCTTGTTCTGTTGAAGAAATTTAATTTCTGGATAGACTTTACTTTTAAAAGCAATCTCGCACACTTTCGTTTAAAGCGACTGTCTGCCTAACGTTCAAGGCGTTTCTTGAATGACGTTGAAGGCGTACTTCGAGCTTTCGACGTACGTACGTACGCCTTTAGCGTAAGCTAAGCGTCGTTCTTCATCTGCTTTCAAAGGGCGCTATGAACGCTGGTCATGCGTCGGTTACTAAAGCAAAGGTGTGAGTCAGCCTTTTTTCAACACTCACTTTAAGTAACTTTGGGAAGTGTGAACATTTTCACCAAGGCACACTGAAGAAATTCCAATTAATTGTTTATTTATTTTTTTTCATTTCCGTCAATTAAAAAGCATAAAACATAGCAAAGACTATATAAATTGACCCCGGCAGATAAACCGCTTCAGTGATATTCATAGTATACGACCAAGCTTCCATGGGACCCTATAGGTAGTGTCACATATTATGTATAGGTAATACTGTTTTTATTCATTTTATTACAGGCCAATAAACGAATGCAATATCGACAGGCATTATACATCGCTGTAATGGCTTTTTCATTCGGTAAGATACATGGTTGATCTTGGTTGTGTCACAATGTTAAGATATGCATGTACTATTTCATAAATTGTACATATGTGTTTATTTGTTGGTGAATAAATTCAATTCAATTCAATTCAACACGATAAAACCTATTTCCGAAAAATGAAGTCGAACACCAATTCAATGCTCCTTTGTAATGTTATTAAAATCGGAACCGGCTTGTAATTGTTGTGTCCACACATTTCAATACAAGCGTATGGCTCTATTGTAAATTACCGACTTTTTTTATACCGTGTTAACCGAAAATCGTCAATTTTTTGATCCAAAGTGATCTGGTGACTGCTGCTTCGCAAAAGTCGAAAATTAGCCTGATTCATGGAATAAAGCAAGGCATACCAATGTATATGTTGAAGCACAGTGAAACAGATTGGCCCGTATTCCGATAGCGAGGTTTAAGTAAACCCTGGTCTAAATCTGTGGTTTAAGTATGGATAGCCAAAAGAGGCTTGAATCTCTAACAGTCGATGTTTAATTTACCAGCTCATTTAGCACTCATATTATTCAAAACTGTATCGGAATAGAAAATTCAATAGTTTTCTACATTAATAGTGCATGGAAGAAGAAAGCAGCTAACAAAAGAATTATACATTGTAGATAAATTCGTGACTTTTTTGGCTACCCATACTTAAACCACAGATTAAGACCAGGGTTAACTTAAACCTCGCTATCGGAATACGGGTCATTGTCTTTAATATGTGTCAAACGACCTCCTTTCTTTTGTCAGAATTCGGAAGTAAATGGGTTACTTTGCGCTTTGCGCGGATTAATCCTACAATCAAATGTGCAAAGGAATTTCTTGATGTGGGTCTGAAATATTTTGTTATCTCAGTGATACCCATGTAGCACATCAGATAGCTTTTTCAGGGAATGAAGAAAGGTATATCTCTTGAAGAAAAGTAAAATAGGATGTATTTTATATTGCTAAAAGTCAGCGGTTAATTGCTAATTTGCGCTGATCATTCCTAGCATGAAATGCATCAAATGTATTAAAAATTGATTTTGTCGGGTTAGATATTTGGTTATAAAAGTGAAATCCACGAAACACTTCACATACAGTCACTGTGGAACCCTTTTTTCGAGACTTAAACCGCATTTCAATATATTGGTCTTACATAATGCATTGTGTTGCTTCTTTCTAGGCGCGATTGGTGCAAAAGCGAATACAAATCTAACTACAGGAGTATGTCAAGACACGTTGGGTGTGAATTACATTCTCCCAATGTTTGATGAATGCGATGAAAGACAGCATCCCGATGGTAGTTTGGTGCATACCATACCCAAACTAATCGCTACCTCTCCCACCCATATTGGATGCGGCGAAGTGAACAATGGAGGGGGTAGTCCCCCTGGATTCAGAGTGTGCCGCTTTCCAGGTAACTTTTAATTATTCAAAGATCTTAATTGTCGTGTTCATTCTATGTTAATGAGATGGTCATCCCAAAAAACATACATCCCAGTAGAACAATCAGAGTAATAGAACGAAAAACCTTTTAATAAACACGTTTTAGTGACATGACAAGCTGGATAAAACAACGGAAATGGCTTAAAAGACACATTGCCAAAATTAATTTGATCATGATCATTTCTATGGGCTCACATTGCAGGATGTGTATTGGAACTAGAGTCATCACCGCGATCACAGAACAACTTTAATCCCTCATGTGTGAAAACGAGTTCACTGTGTTTCATAAAATACAATACACTTTCAGTATGGGTATTTCATGAATGCTCATAGTCGAATCAATATGCAGATCTTATTCTGGTCTGTATTTGTTCATCTAATTACTCATACGATCATAGTTTTCAGACCTTAATTGAACCATATTCACATATTCATAGCTATGTCATCTTCTCTCATCAGACTGATAACTTTCTAATTTTCTCTGGTTTTTAAATAATATCATCTTTATATTATTTTTGTTGGACGTTCCCTTGAAATTTCAAATGTACAAATGTGTCAAACATAATCATTCCTTTTTTTCATGTTTTCTTTTAATTTCTGTATGTAGACTGTTACAGTAATCCCTGTGAACACGGTTCGTGCGATGAAACGCTGACAAGCTATGAGTGTCATTGTCACGTTGGCTTTGGAGGTTTACATTGCAATCAACGTGATGGAAATGGTATGATTTTCGTTATTGCTTTTAATCTAAATAATTAATGATTTCATTCCAAATGACGAGTTCAAATCGAGCGACCTGTTGTATAAAACCTACAATTACTCACGACTTTGTCACTGATTATAAAAAACCATGACAACCAAGAGCAACAGTCGTGAGTGAGTAAAAGGATTCAACAGTATTTGCCATGATTAATAAAGTTGTAGGTTTTATGTATATTAGCCCTTCCCTAAAGGGCATGTGAGGACAAAATAATAATCTGCTAGTCGGTAGTACAGTGTACACAAAACTTACCCACCTAAACATTCCATGCCATTAAAAACATGGTTACTTTTTAGAATATTGAGTTTTAAAAATCAAGCGTTTCACCTGACAAATCAAAAGCGTCTCCTTAAAACCTAGGGACGTGCACACACGCAAAAAAAACTCGCACGCATTCAGGAAGCCACGTACGGAACCTCACTCGGGATTCGGCTCCGTGCGTCGATCGTGAACGAGATGTTTATTTGCTTCTAACTTCTTAACTAGTAACTATATTATGTCGGATAAAGTTATTTTAAGTCCATTTTATGTACTTCGGTGAGGGTCGTAGGTTCGATTCCTACCCATGGCGTCAATTTCCTTAAGCAAGAAATTCGTCCACACTTCGCTGCATCAACGCAAGTGAGGTGAATGGGTACCTGGCAGGAATATTTATTCTTTGAAATGCCAAGTGCGCTGGTGGCTGCCGGGCTAAAGCCAAGGTAATAATAATGTAAAGCGCGTTGAGCACTCAGGAATGAGAGTGAATACGTGCGCTGTATAAATTGGATATATCATTATTATTATTATTATTATCATTTAAGCTGCTTTGTATACTACATCCCCGTGCCAGGTACATTGATCCTGTAGTGCCAGCCACTGATCATTCCTGTGCAAAGTTTATTTTGGGCATGGCTCGTTGGAGTGATTTCGAAACTCCCGTCCATTTTCACCTCTAAAAATTGTTTTTCATATTTCATATTTACAATGCAAACAAGCTACGAATAGAACTTTTCGATTGTCTTTTAAACGATTCCTTGGAGCATTTTGATAACCCTTTGCTCATTTTTCTGCAATAAACTATTTTTCTTGGTCTGTATGAAAAAAAAACGTTGTCCTCAAAATGTCAGGAATTGCTCCCAGTAATGGTTTGCAGCATTTCAATTTTACCGGATTATAAGCTATGTTTCGAATAGTTCTTTCAACTTGTTAAGAAGTTCAGACTTAAAACGAACTAAAAGAGACTACAGAACCTTGCATATACCCCAACATTTTGCTATAAAAAGAGAGTCAAATATCATGCTAATACTTAAGCAGGAAGCGAGAACAATACAATGCCTTAGAGCTAAACAGTAAGATATGCATGATATGTGTAAACAAAGGGCGTAGTTACGATTGCTTGTACGCATGCACTTTGTAATCCAAGGTAGACGTGTACACAAAAAACAAGATGAACAGAACATGAACAGTTTGAGAAAAATTGGAGAACTAATCAATCAACCCGCACCCATTTAACGGGCACGTATTCACGAAACAGACGACCATGAATAGCTAATTAGGCAATGCACCCTTGTGTTGATCCCTTATTATTCCGTCGCATATATATAAAACCTTTGTAACATGTACATTTTCTAGCAGTTGAAAGTCCAATCTTTCTCTAGATTTGATTTTTTTTTATGATACAGTGATATACATCCATCCTTTATGGCATAACATTATTCACTTCAGAACAGAAACGAACTAAAATATTCAGGGACAATAAATCCCCTAATTTCTCACTTGACTCTCACCATTTTTTATTCGAAAAATACCTGCAACTAATAGAGTGTCGATATGTGAAGAAGATTTGTAATTTCATATTATGCACGGGTCAGGATCACTGAATTTTGTCGACAAGTCAGAGATCGCCTCACCTCATTTTGATATCGGCGCTCTGATTGGCTAATGCCGCGATTTGACTACAGAAATCGTATCGCCCGGGTGATGACGTCATCCGGTTCCAAGCAATCGCGAACGCACTAGCTTCATAGACTCTTATGGGTCTATCATAGGAGGCGGTGGAGAGCGCGCGCCGTCTCCTATGGTAGACCCATAAGTGTTTTACCATCGAAACACACGGAATTTCGGGTGAACTCCTGGTAAAATGTCATACTTCCAACCCTTCAAAATCACTTTAAACCCTCGCGACTCTAACTTTTTTCTTTATTGTTTATCTTCCACACTCATCCTCCTTTGAAATTTGAAGACAAAAATAAAATTCAGTTTTTGCACGGGTCAGGATCACGAAAAGAAATCTTATGTTAAAAAAATTCGACTGCCGAAGGGTCGAAAATTCATTAATCTTAATGGCATTAAAATACACTTAACGGAGACAGAAATTACCTAATTTTTTATCAGTCGACAGGAAAATTATCAGAGAACAATTCACCAATGCATTCTTCTGATTAAAGTGCGCATTCGCCGATTATAGATTCATTTCATAGGTGTATGTCAAATAACAGGAAAATATTGCGTTTGACGAGGTGGTGACTGTACTACATGTGAGCTGTAGAGGGCCGAGATAAAATGGAGCAATCATGCTCATTATCCATTGTTATCAAAAGGCACTGCCGGTAGACTGTAATAAGAAAGTGTTGAGTGGCAACTGATGACATCACAGGTGCATAACTAACTATTTATTACATTCACATCAATGTCATAAAATGTTACTTTTTCCCCAAATATATGATTTCCTCAAAACTTTAACCGTAGGATATCTTTATGATAGATATGTAGGTCCACTATTTGCATGTTTACATTCATAGAAACGTTGCAACTTTCTGTAAAAATGATAAGTTTCCACCATGTTTATCTTGAAAACTCTGGTTAGTTGTGCACCCATGATGTCATCAAATTGGCAACATCTCTGGGAATTTCCACTGATTTGCCCATTTTTTCAAATCTTTGAAAATTCATAATTTGTTGTATTACTTGTCCGGTTTTTGTTTTACTCACCAAATTGTTCTGCTCCTGTTAAAAAAAAAATATTATTTTGGGGTAGACACTTTTCTTTTAAGAGATAACTGGGGCACCGATATTTCGATCTAGTGTTTGAACGAAAGATAACATATATAAAGCTCATTTAGCCTTCTAAAGATACTTGATTGGTTCATTAATGGCCTTTCCAATCAATGACAATTGCAGACCTAGATGCTCCTCTTTTCTTGCTAGTAGGTGAAAATATCCAGTAAGTGTGTCTGTGGGAATCAATTTTATCATGATAGCTGCTGTTTCTCTCGATTCTTTTAGCTTTTCCAACAATATAGCACATCAGGTTGAATTGAGGTGTTTACGGAAATTCATCAAATGAAAACGGTTCCACACTTCAGTCCGTGTTAACCGTAAACATGCAAGCGAGAAAGCGAATGTACAATTATCGAACCGTTCTTTTCAATGTAGTTTGCGTTATTATGTGCGTATACGAATAGATAAAACGCCTGAAATGATTTGCGGCTCCTTGTCTCATAGCCAATGATTCATTTTATCACTTACCTAATTTTGCCGTATCAAGCATATATATACGTTTAAACAGGCATTAGACAGACCTTACTGAACTGGGCCTCAAGCATCGTTACAAAATGGCTACCAAACTATCCCTCCATACCGTTACAAAGGTTCCAGATTCCGACAAACTTTTGCCGAAAATTGTTTCTTTAAGATATTGTAAAGGGGGGGGGGACCCTGAAATTGTCATATTCTCGGTGAATGAAAAAAAAAAGATCCGAAGAACAAATTGAAAAATTGAGCAAAATTCTTAATTTTTATAGACATGACGATCACTGCCGCTGGAATCTGTGACGTCATGTCGGAAAACTCCTCATCCACTTTGTACATATGATTTTAATGGATTTGTAGAAAATATCAATTGAGGGTTCAACGTGATTCTTCTCAAAATACATGCAGAATCGATAAGAGAATACTATATTCAAGGTAAAACGATCGGATAACTCCAGGGTTTGGTTCATATTTTATCATTCTAAGTAAAAAGGTAACCAAGTTCTACCCGAACAGCCGTCGACCTTCCAAGCAAATGCTCAAATATAGGTGTTTCACATCCTCACGACATTGCACTTGTTTTACTTGATGATCGTTACGGTATCAAACCCCTTACGTTTCGACACCAAGTAATACTACTTCCTGTTTAGAAACATAATATCAAATATTTCCATGAAACCAAGTGGGCCATAGGACAATGGCCCTGTACGCCGTGAATTGGACTGTGGGGACACAACAATTACAAGCCGGTCGTGATTTTAAGTGATTTCAAAGGAGCATTGAATTGGCTTTTGACTTAACTTTACGGAAATGTATTATATCGTGCTAAGAGTTTCCTTCTTTTATTTCAGCCATTTCAACACCTCTAGAGGGCACAACATACCTACCTCGGTCCGGGCAGTCATCAGCAATTACAGCAACCACTACACCGGGTAAGCATGATAATAACGCATTTAGAAATTCCACGATGAATTTATTGAATATCTTACAAAGTTTTCCAAAAACATCTCCCGCATGTTTTCTCATGTTATTTTCTTTTTAGTAAAATATCGACATAGAGTGAACGATTGCCACGTGGGCCATATTCATAGCACGAATCCCCACAATTGGGTTATAGTTTCCTAGTCTAGTTTGAGTACAGTTTTCCTGGACTGGCATTAAAGGATACTGAGGTTAAAAAGTGTAATTTGTATAATTTATGTACATGAAATTAACGTGAAATAATTTTATCCCACATGATATGGATAAGTAGTTAATAAGTAAGAAACAAACATCTCGTTCGCGGTCGACGCACGGATCCTAATCCCGAGTGAGGCTCCGTACGTGGCTTCTTAAATGCGTGCACGTTCTCTGTTGAGCACATCCTTATATCTTAAACATGCGAGCTATGCTTCGTCCAAGTATTTTTTAATCACCATGGGAAATGTTAAAACTTTAAAATTCAATATTCCATCAACTAAACGTTTCTTTAATGTTATGACGTGTTTAGGGGAGTTTCTTTTGAGCATACCACCTTCTTTAATACTAAAGTATTATTATTGACTTCATATACCCTTTAAGTTTCGTGCAAGACATTGGACGTTTTTATTGTCATTGTATATTCCCCCTCATCATATCGTCCGTGTTTTCACGAAGTGACGGAAGCCAAAAAGGAATTATTGCATGAAGACAAAGAAATCCCGACATTGCGTCAATTCAACGGAGATCGTTTCGAACGGCAAGTTAATTATATCGGAAATGTTTCAATGGATTTGTAACTCATTTCGTGTAACAATACCATCTGGCTCCCGTCACTTCGTGAAAACACGGACGATATGATGTTTCACAGGATTCAAAAGAGTCATTCCCTTTGCTGCTTTCAGATATTTCAACTCCTCCTGAAGGCACATCAGATCGAGTTTCGTCAGAAGAGTATGCGACACCTCCAGCAAGTTCTACACCCGGTAAGCATATTACACATTAAACAATCTCGTTGAAAATCATGAGATGACAGCATGTTGGACTCCATTGCTGTTTCAGTGAAGTCACAATATAAAACCTGCTCTATGATGAGGGATAACCCCATGCGGTTCTTATTATTGCCACGGTTCTCTGCATGACCGAGTTTCCATAGGTATCTAGGTTGTTTCGCAAGCTGGTAAACAATATTGGATGAGGAATGAGCTTACTATGGGGCTCTTCCCATAGTATCAAACTACGTTCAATTAATCATTATGTAATTTTTTTTGTAAATCATGGCCCATATTCGGTCAGCAAAGTTTAGCTGCAACCAGGACCACATTTTTATCATTGATTTTAGTATGAGATGTGGCTTCAGATTATAAATTAAAGTATTGATAAAATTAAAGGTATAAAACGTTTCACGTTGTTTGATGTGCATTGGTCCCTAGCAGCATTGCCAAAGGTTCCTTAGCAGTGAACACTCATGTTCTTTTATTTAATAGGGCAGTCGCAACATCATTTTACTACAGTAGAGTAGTCATATCTATCGGCTGATCCAACCCTGCTGATCCCATACTGCTGACAAACTGATCAGTAGGGTCAGTCTCTAGGTTTGACTGCCCTAATAGGAAGTTATTGTAGTCTATAGACATTTAAACTGCGCTCGGAAAACAATAATAAAGCCTTACATGTTAGAACATCGACGAGGCATAAGATCTTTGATTGATTGATTTTATTTTCCGTCATAAAAAGATACAAGACAAAGATATGAGCAAATGTGAATATTTAACATTATGAAATAAACAATTGACAACACAATGCAAAAGAAAAATAACAAAAGAAATGCAAAGAGTAGAAGAGAGACGGCTGGATAGCCCATAATCAGCGGCACTTATACAGTGTGTCTCAATAAAAACGTAACACTTTTGAAATGGTTGGCAAATTGAGCATATATGGTTTTATGAAGAAATGTTGATATGTATAGAAAGCTGAAGGATTGACCTTTCTAAT
>BQKZ01000589.1:107523-121924 GCA_036244855.1 Temnopleurus reevesii | reverse complement strand
CCTTCAGCTTTCTATACATATCAACATTTCTTCATAAAACTCTATATGCTCAATTTGCCAACCATTTCAAAAGTGTTACGTTTTTATTGAGACACACTGTATAGTGCTGCTGGTCTTCCATGGGGACCAGTAGAAGTAATGAAAGGAGAGACAGGGGAAGAAAAGAAGAAGAAGAAGAAGACAAAGAAGAAGATGAAGTAATGAATCAAGGAATCATGAAGTATAAAATAAAGTATAGATCTAGTATATATTCGGCTTTACCTTTCAGATATTTGCCGACCACGTGATTGTTCTGAGATAGTTGACTGTGGAAACACCAATAGCGGTGCATACACCCTCTACCCCGATGGGGGAGGCGACGCGTTCCTGGCATACTGCGATATGGACACGGAGAATGGTGGATGGACGGTGAGTCATTTCAAATGACTTCTAGGGTGTTGCTCAATATCAACTGCAAATTGACTGCAACTTTGCAGACTGTAACGCGCATTTTCATTCGCGCATGGTATGCGCATTTAACAAGACGCGCATTAAACAATAATTTTGATTGGTGCGCTCCAATTAACTGCAACTTGCGATCAATTGCAACTTTTGAACAACACCCCCTTCGTCATATAATGTGGCGTGGCTATGAGCCAGTGAATTATAAGCAGGTGGATTTATTTCGATTATTGTACTTCGTTGTTTATAATGCATCATCCCATAAAAATATGTTGTGTTTTCAGAATGATGTGATGAAGCACTATACAACGCGAATTTTATTCATTTTGAATAGCTGATTATTGAGTGCCACTTCGCACACACCATTGATTCAATTTTTTCGAGAGTGTAAGGAGATCAAACCCTACGGTTCTATGTCAGACCGATTACGAAATATCAATTTTTTCATAGAAGGCAGCGTGGCGATAAGGGTAGTCTCTCCACAGTAATTTAGTAGAACTGTCAGGCCTTTCAATATATCATTTCGAATTCTTCTACGTTATTTTTTTCTAAGGTTTTCCAGCGTCGAGAAGACGGTTCGGTCGACTTCTTTCTCTACTGGTCTGACTACAAACACGGCTTCGGAAGCGTTTCCTCCGAGCACTGGCTCGGCAATGACAACATCCACCGCCTGACATCGCAGAAGACCTACGAACTACGAGTCGACCTTGAGGATTTTGAGGGAGAAACCCGCTTTGCGACGTACGACAACTTTACAATTGATGATGAGGCTAGTCAGTATACCATGGTCGCGCTTGGGAGCTACTCTGGAGATTCAGGTAAGATCTAGTTCGTACGAAATTATTTACTGACTGTGAAGAAAAGTTACATGCCGATTGATGATGTTTTACAAAGCCTTCTTATCTAATAACTATGAAATTATCTTGTAGTTTTCTACATTCTGAAATTAGGTTATTTGGATTAAAATGTCTATTTTCAACATTTTCAATGTTAGTAATGAACTAACATGAGAGATACCAACTTCTCCCAATTGATATACAATGTATACCGCCATGCTATAATAAAGTCGTCCAATGAATAGTTGTTTAAGAATGATTACCCCCAGCCCCAATGTTTTCAAGTCGTTCCGCGTCCCTGTCATCGTTAAATGAAGAACCGGCCATGTGTGGCTCAGTGGTAGAGCGTCTGCCCCATGAACGGAAGGTCGTGGGTTCGATCCCGGCCGGGTCATACCAAAGACCTATAAAAATGGGACCATCTGCCTTCTTGCCAGGCGCTCGGCATTTAAGGAAGGAGAAGGGTAATAATAACGTTATGTTTATGCAGGGCCCACTGGAAGAGCAGCTAACTTACAGCTGAATGTGGCTACCCTGGGTAAATGAGACCTTATTATTATTATTAACATACCTACGTTCCTCAAAATTTAACTTTCGATTGATTCTATATCCACAGGGGACAGTATGACGTTTCACTATGCCCAACCTTTCAGTACTAGGGACCGGCACAATGACAGATACTCGGCGAACGGAATGACATGTGCCAACCGGTATCAAGGGGGTTGGTGGTACAAAACTTGCTACAAAGCAAACCTGAATGGTCCGTATTCAAGCCAGTTCGTGTGGTCCCACTGGCACGGTTTTCATTATAACCTCAAAAGCTCGGAGATGAATATTCGTCCAGTGTGAACGCTCATGAAATCATAAGAGTGTGCATCTCCCAATAATGCTTTGCAATAAATATATAGTCTTGCGTCCCATTGATTCTGGTGTTTAGCCGGTGTTCCTATTCTGGCAAGACATATAGACTGCGTTACTGTTAACAAACCTTACTTAAAAGCAAACCTCAACGGTCCATATTCCAGCCAGTTCGTGTAGTCCCACTGCCACTAATTCCAGTATAACCTCAAAAGCTCGGAGTTGAAGATTCGTCTAGTGTGAATGCTTCTTTGTTTATGAAACCGCAAAAGTCATTTTCATAGTTTGGCTATCCGAACTCCCGCACACAAACAAACACATACACATACACACTTGCGCATGCGTAGACTCACCTATACGGGTTTTCGCCTCCAAACGTGGACATGTGTTTTAGTTTGTGTGTGTTTGTGTGTTAGTTTAGAATTCGTTACCATGGACCGAGGACACATCCCTGACGATCCAACATATAACTGAGGACTTGCAATCGTGGACGTTCTAATTTGACAAAGTACCACCCAACCGAGGACGTACCCCCTATCCTTCTTTAAATGCATTTTTATTGTAAAGCTCTACATACGATCTGATCTCATACAGAATTACAACCGTGGACGGTCCCCCGTTGCAGGTACGTCCGCGGTTTGAAGGTACTTTTGCATGGTGTGGTCCGCGGTTGGCGGCGATTTCAAACGCATTCATATATACAAATAGCCACACAGGCACATTACACAATCACACTTGTACGCTTACCTATACGAAAGCCTGTATGAAATTTATATTAATCACTACAACTACTTAAACAAATTCACCTAATTTTACGATGTGATATCATCATTTCGAGGAAAAATTGGGAGTAAGAACACAGATTTGTTTAGGAATATCACATCGCTCAAGATTTATTCATTTGACGTTTTACAAGTTCTTTGAACTGATTAGCAGTTTCCATTTTCATACAAACTATTCATTGTACATATTTTTACATTGTGAGTATCATCTTTATATTTGATTCTATTATGATTGATAATATATAAATAAAGTCTGAGTGAAAGTGAACTATTATGTGATTCGAGCGAGAATATTTCACATTTTTTTATGTAGGAAATCGGTGTAAGAACTCATAACCCTTTACACTATATCCTGAAGTATCTTAACGTCACAATAGCATTATCCATAATAGTAAATACAAAAGTGCCAAAAGTCGTATATCATTTCATATATATCAATATACTTTTTAACTTTGTTTCATTTGTCTCATTAACTTTTCATTTCATTAGTGCAATAATACATGTATAAATATACCTCTTTTCGTCCATGTTAACAAGTTAAGGGCATTTTGTAGTACACCAATAATCAAGCGCATGCTAATCTAATAAAGGTATCTCTCGTAATTTTCATGGTGTATAACTTTTCTAGAACTTATTTTACAATATTTGTGATAATATTGATGTTATATTTGATCATCATGATCAATATGTGACCAGAAGTAAGAAAGGGAATAGTAATGATTATAACATAATTGCATTTACCTTTAACGAATTGATCATTTCACGAATTGGCTCTTCATTATCATAAAAAATGGTGTATTATGTTCAGTGCTTCGCTGCTACTTTACTAATGATTTTTTTTTTTGAATAACCAAAACGCGCCAAATGATTTATAATTTTTCTATTGTCATTAAAATATGTTGTATAATCTGAATTGCTTCGCTAGCACATACCAACTAATTAATTCATCTTTGAATAATCGAACACGTCATGGAACGGTTCTATATTGTCACAAAAATGTTTATATCCTTAAAGTACAGTAACTAATAACTTTGGTAATAATATCTCACTAAAAAGAGCACTTTAATACATATACCATATTTTATTTGTTATCATACGTATACTATATATTTTTTGTTATTATACGTATACTATATTTTGTTTGTCATCTAATTAGAGCAATAAAATTTCACAGTGTCTATAAAGTGTTTGTCTACATGTCCAAAATTTCGGCATAATTCAATATACTCCATCCTGAGTCAAACAGGGGTAGCATTTCCAAGATATTTGTATTCTCCTGAGCGGAAGTCGCCTCACAGCGAGGTGCTTGATACTTGAAATCTGATTAAGCATCAAGTATCAAGTGGATCGCCACAAAACAACGTATTACAGGGGGTGTTGCTCAAAATCAACTGCAACTTTGCGAATTGTAAAGCGCATTTTCAAGCGCGCACGGTATGCGCATTTAACAAGACGCGCATGGAACAATGATTTTAATTGGGGTGTTCCGATCAACTGCAACTTGCGATCAATTGCAACTCTTGAACAACACCCCCATAGAGTGTTTCAGTATTTGCAAAATTGGTCTGAAGGTCATAGGAATAAAAGTGGTGGCCTTAGATTGCGTTTTTCCAAGAACGACAAAGGCCCTCTTTTAATATTATAACTACACAGGTCAAAGGATGTATAACAATAACGATTACACTTAGAGAGGCTTACCTCAGGTCCCTGGGGCGCGTTTCAATAATATCGGCCTACAGTGGCGATGGAAATATTCTACCAGGTACCCAGTTGAACATCTGGGTTGAGTGCAGCACTCTGTAGATAAATTTATTCCTGAAGGAAATTAACGCCGTGGATGAGACCCTACCATCTAGTTGAGAGTCAAGAGTCAGAACCACTGGACCACGACGCTTCCACATCAATCAATCAAGGTAAATGGCCGCAGTGCTTTTTGCCCTTGTCTTGACTCTTGCGTCTTTGGGTGAAGTTGCCCGATGTAAATTTTGAAGATCTCAAAGGCTCTCTTGTACTGGAACAGGGAGTACTTGTACAGCTTAGCGTTGAAGAAATAGACTGCTAGGTTCATCCTGAGGAATGACAAGGGAAAACAATAACAAAATTCAGTCGAATCATTTCGGAAATTTGCTGATTTTACCTTTTCAAACGTGATCGGAAATACTTGATGCTGCATAAAACAAACCCAACATGGTGCAATCATATTTAATATCAGAAAATATTTGCAATAGTGGAAAACAAACATGAATTTTCAATCTTAACCCGGCAAAGTGCAACATAAATGTACGTATATCCGTGACCGGAAGTGGGTACCCTGACTCCTAGGACATGTTTACTATGTAAACTGCCTAGCACAATTAGTGGTTTTTTTATTTTATTTTATTGTAGGTGACGAGTATTGAAAAAAATAGTACACACTCTGGAAATCCCGGAATTATAGACAAGATATTATCTGATCAATGTACACAGAAGTTGCTAACAACTTGCATCGATGCTGGGGTAGGTTGATGCAACACATGGGTCGCTTTGTTACTCCGTGGGAAGTCGGGTAATCATAGAAGAGAGAGATATGATTAATTGGAAATCAATTGTATCTTTATGGTACACGTTTTGGCAATGTATAGGGCTTTTAACGACTATTCCCAATCAAATTGTAAGAAAATTGTAATGAAAAAGTGTAACAAACCCGTGTAACAATTACTACATCGTGACTGAGGCATAATGCGCTCTGAAGTCTGGGTTCATACCAAATTTTTCTTTTGATCGACAATTTTAAAACAATTTCAAACAGCAATACCTGACAGATGCCACATCTACGTGGATCAGACCGTACGCGTCAATCAAGATAGCCAATGCTTGGACGAAGAATGGTAGAGCGTCTTCTGTCGTCGAATCCAGGTCCATCAAAGACAATCCAATGTTATTCAAAATGGCTGCCACTCTCGGTTTCCCCAGACCCGATGTGCGTTGAGTCTCGATGATATCGAGAGCATGATGTGTTAAAGCTTCTACCGCTCTTCCTTGCTTGTAATGCAATTCTCCAATCTAAAGGAACGATAAAATTTAGGATATAAATTTAGTAGGTCATATTCCTCCCACCCAGTAAAACTGTCGCTGATTTTACAACTTACCCCCACCCCTACTTGACATGAATTTATACCCCTGACTTTTGCAGTGTCTATACATATATACCAGGCTTTGTTCCTTTGCTACTAATAAGAGATTGTTCAAATGCTACGCTACTGTTAACGATTTAAAACATAGTGTGGAGACTATTTCGAAATCACCATAACTACTCCAAACGTCCGGGAAATCGTGTTTAAAAGCTTCTAGATTTCGAACATTTTATATAGTCAACCGATGTATAAAGCATTTTTTTTCACATCATTATACTCTAACGTTTCTGGAATTGCCCATATTACCCCAAAGCATTATTTTCTAACTGTAACAATATAACTTTAATTACCAGTCCGTTGAGAGTTGCGACGAAGTGGTGATTCACAGGCAGAATCTGGTTGCATATCTCTAGTGCCTTCATGAAGAATCGATGAGCTTCCAATGGTCGTGATGTCACACCATACACCTGACTAAAATATAATGGGATCAAATGAAATATATGGCGTTAGTAGCTGTGGGACATATTCTTGATTTGCTACTAAGGAGCTAAGATTTTTTTTTTCTCTGCTGGCGGCTTACCTGTAAAGATAGAATAAAACTTATGAAAAATGAATGATGAAATATTACCTTTAGGATCATCCTTAATAGTTTCCCAGAAACGTTTATAATGAGTAATGAGTATTTGAAGATATAGTGATGTCCTACATGTTGTTTTCAATGTTAGCTAATTCAGGAAATTATGGTAAATTGATTGAAAATAATGTCGACAGGCCAGTATGACATAGCCCCTCACTCTGTTGCTCTCAGGTATTCTGGGATATGATTAGACAATAGGATTCGTATTTATATAAGATTTGTTCAATACAAGTATAATGAAATGTTCTTACCCAAGACCGGTGAGCGCTTTGATCATTTGAATGCGCTGTTCAACAGAATCAGGGTGGTTCAGTCGAGAGAGGGCGTCCTCAAAGTAATCGGTGGCTGCAGAAAAGTCCGCTAACTTTTGGCACACAATACCCAATTCCAGCAAGTTCTGAGTGTGAAGAATACATTGCATTTATATTAGTTCATAGATTTCCGAAAATGGTTGCTGACGTTTAGATGTTCGTATAAAGCACTGATTATCACTCGTGTCTTTACTTATAAGGGTCTTTTTAGCGCAGTAAAATACATAAATATAGTTTCTGAGCTATATAATTATTATTGTTATCAATATTATTACTATTATTATTGTTATTATAATTATCATTATCATTATTGTTATTATTATTATTATCAAGGATTTTCAGGGAAAACGAACATGTCAGGTTGATAAACAAGGGCGACGAGGGAAAGATTGATGAGAATATCAAATCGAAATTGTTGAATTAATCGACTGATCAATTTATAACATCTTGCTTCAATGTTCACATATTCTTCCTCTCAAATCTTGACACTTTGTTATTTTCAGTAATACCCACATGTCTAAATATGCATTGATCAAATACGAAAAAGTTCAGTTTCCTCGACGTAACAGGGAATTTAGTTCCTCGTGTTAGTGCGCAAAATCTATTAATGATTTACAACATTGAGAAAATGGTTTATTCGTTTATTTGATTCTGTCCATATTAAGGGGGTATCTGAGGTCAGGAAACATGATTTATATATAATAACATGGAATTAACAAAAATATCTTTATCCGACATGGTATAGATAACGGGTTTTAATGTAGTTGGACACAAATAAAATTCTCATTCATGACCAACTCCGAGTAACGCTCGATGCATGTCTTTGTGGACACTTTCATATTTCGTAAGAGTTTGTCTGCGTACAAGCCAAAGTGTAATTTATTTTGAGAAACTTTCAACCCCTAACATTCAAAACTTTGAAAACTAACACCTCTAAAATGTGATGGAATGTCTAGGGGATTTTTTTTTTTATAACAGCAGATAGCAAATTAAATGTTATGCCCCAGCAACCCTGTAGCATGCCTAAAAAATTGAAAATTTAAGTAATATCAGTTTAATTTATCACCTCGATGACGTGATGTTGTCTCGTTTTCCTCTCATGCTCATATCTCACGTGATGTGGCACATGACACATTTTATTTTTTGAGTGAATGTCCTCCAACGTACTCAGTAGTCTCACGTTTAATTGCCTGTATTCAAGTAAGAGGATAAAAATATATTACGTTAGTGCATATTAAATGTTACTCTTTAATTTCCTTTCATGATAACCGTTAAGGGCTGTTGTATAATGTATGTTGTATCGTTGGGCAAAGTATTTCAGATTGCAATTAGTTGGTATCCGAAGGCTACTCTTTTTGTTTTAGATGAAGAATTATACCTTAGCACCCGGGAAAACCGATATGAGAAGCACAGTGTCGAAATAAGATAAGGCCTGGAGAAGAAGGAAACAAGAAGGCAAAAGTGTAACTAAAAAAAAGTGCAGGTTTTTAACAACAATTTATTTTTGAATATTCTTGACTCTGTTTTGCTGCAATTGTAGAGCGCTTAGGGAATCCTCATGAAGAGTTGATAAGCACTACATAAAAGTCGTTCATTATCTACAAATTTGCAAAATTCGAGCGATTTTGGAAGTATTCATTTGCCTTTATATTTCGTGGAGGCGTCATGGTGTACTTGTACTAACTCTCGCCTTTCAGCTAGATGGTCGTAGATCCGACTCTAACACACGGCGTTAATTTCCTTCAGCAAGATATTGGTCCACAAAGCTGCACTCAACCCAGGTGAGACTGAGTACCGGTAGGGGACAGTGACAAATTATCAGTTTATGTGTGCGTCAATATGGCTGCGTTGGTATTAGGCTTGAATTACCATCCACTGGTCGAGTAATACTATTAGAAACGCTTCCTCGACATGATAATGCGCTTTATAAATCCAGGGCATTCTTGATATTCTTATTCAAAGTTATACGTCCTGGGTCAGTCAGTAGTTGGTTTGCGAAAGTGGTGGACGGGGCCGTGTCGATAGGAGAAAACATGTGCCCATTCGATGTGCGCATGAAATGACAAATGCGCAGCAGATTTGCGCACATCCGATGCGCACTCTCATTTCTTCCGACAACAAGCCTCCTTCTACCAATTTCGAAACCCACTTATATATTATTAAAGTACCTGGCAATTTTGACGATACCAAGTTCCATGAAGAAATCGGTGAGACTAGCTAGCAGTGACTCTTTTTCCTCCACTTCCTTGAATGCGTTTGAATGGTTGACGAACTCCAGGTACGCCTGTCCTGCTTGCTCAAATCCACCAAGCTGTGTAATAATGATAATGATAATTGGTCTTATTTACCCAGGGTAGCTGCTTCGGTTAACTTTCCTCCCAGCAGTTGATTGATTGGAAATTTGGAAGTTCATTCATTCAAACGTCATCGACATTTAGAGTCAACATTCTGTTCTCATTATATTTTTTTTCATATTCATTGTGTTATGTTAAGCAAATCATATAGAATGAGGAGAATATCAATGGTTTGATTACAATTGATGAAACAACATTATTATCATGTTACATAAAATAAAGATTTGACAACAAAATATGTAATCATTTTGTAAGCGTTTTAAAACTCCATTCGTTTAATTGTTATTGATTTGATGAATTTACCGAAATGAGCAGTTAAGTTATCATTATCGAGTTTCATATTTTGAATTTATTGACTTTATTTCCGTATTAAAACAGTTACAATTTAAATATACGGCGGATTGCTCACATTTAGCTCGCCCATCAAGGGGAGCTGGTTTTAGTGGGCCATGCAACAACAGAGTTATTATCATTAACACAGTTTATTCGATTCAAACATGTAGGCATACTAAAGTATGCAAATTTTCCACTCTCAGGGAGTACTCCAGAAACGCGCTCCTTGGAACAAATAGAGTGTAGATAGAATAACAAATCATAATAACGTTGATATTGGGTTTTTATGATAAGAGTGGGTTTTCGGAATTTGTGGACTGAAGCCAATGGACGGTAGAAAACGATTGTGCATCTGATCTGCGCATTAGATGTCGAGTGCACAACTGGTGTGCGGATCAAATGCGCACTCGTTTTCTATCGTCCACGAGCCGTCGTCCACCACTATCGAAAACCCGCTTGTAATGATAATGACAATAATGATAATATCAGTGAATAGTAATATTGATGATAATGATAAATAGTTACTTAATACATACAATATCTTCAAAAATTCAAGTGCCATAAAAAAATAGCCTAAAACATAGAAATAAATTCTTTATAAATGAATAGATGGAACTTAGAGATCGGGTCGACTAGGATTCGGTAGCGATTGACACAACAAAGGTCCGCTATATTTTGGAACAGATCAATTTTCAATACTTTTATCAACCTGACATGTGCCGAATTTCCGCCTTCTATTCTACGGGTAATACCCTTGAATCGGTAATTCTTACCATTCTCCATGCCTGGATGAGTCGCACCTGACCCTCGGATGTTTTCATGAGCAGCTGAAAAGCAGTTGGTATCATTACGACTGCTTTCATACGAGTTAGATCGCTCAATTCCATTAACAAGGCTGGAAGCTCTTCTACCTATATCATTTAAAAGGGAAAATTATATTTGAAGTATTGCTCTGGAAGGATATTTATATAGTAATTAATGTTACCCATTGCTCCCAAGAATATTTTTTGCAATAATTAAGAGGCACAAGATGTTGCATAAATCGTCAGTGGTTTTGCGACTGTCATACCAAGATGGAATCGTCGGTGAAGCTGCCAGGGCGGCAAACACGTTGAAATAAGTGCTCTTTACAACAATATTTTCAACAGCTAATGGGAGAGAGTGTTAAACAAGAGATAAATAAAATCATACGCTGGAAATTTTCATTGTCGAATTCATGATTTCCGTGAGAGCGCGCACTGATCTATTACGGCGCAAGCTAGAAAGTCGATGATGACTGGAGTTTATTTTGATCCGATTATGCGTAAATCCGTGCATTTACAAAATGGTAATGTGCCGCACATTCATTTCAACCATGTACTTGAGTCTATGTTGTCTTTTTTGTCTATATAGCAGTCCTGTATTTTCATTTTCTGCAAAACTGAGTGGAAAACCGATTAAAACTGTTAGATTCTGCTTCGTAAAATGGGAGGGAAATACAAAAACATTGTTGAAAAAGTGGGCTCAAAGTCGATGATGAAAACGGGTTAATCTTATATATTTAATAATGACTTACGTACATACATGCTAACTATAATAATGAATAAACCCCTAATTCGAATTATTGAATACAGTGAGGTAGAATATTTTTGATACCCAGAAAGAAATAAAACAAAACTATGATAGAAACGTTTCTGTTAAAATATCGTTGAAATAAATGTAAGGGACATAGTAATTATAACCTTCAACTTTAGCAAAAATGATTTAAAAAGAATTTCATACCATACATTTAGAGATTTTCCAGGCGTGTGGAAATGAAAAAAAATCGCCTATGTTGCATGTTGAGGCCTCTGGGCAGGCTTAACATGTTCCTTTCAGTATTTCATTGATCCCCACTAGCTGCAATCACTCTGTGGCATTCTCTTAGCCAATATGTGGTAATTCACTTGGTCAAGACTCTTCTCGATGCGTTGAAGCATGTCATTTAAGCAAAACCTTCATTGAAAAAGGGGGGCTCAAATTCAAAGTACGATCGTAAAAAAATGGAGTTCTTACGTATCTCTCATTGATATCCTGACTCTCAAAGAACTCTGCGAGTTTGAGAAAACCCCTCCTCTTGTCTGCCGGCTTCGAGACATACTTGCGCTCGACGGCCTGTCGTAGATGATCGTGAAAGAAGTTCACGATCCCGTTACGATTGACGAGGTTCTCTTCGAGCGATAGGTAGAACGGCGACCAAACACGGGATGGAACCTGAGCAAAAAGAAGTAAATATCATTCATTCTAAAGAAAACTATCGTGGAAATTTGAACGTCAAAACGTCTTTATGATTTGTAATACTAAATTCTTTTATTTCAAGAAAGATTCAATTACGGAATTGATCCGTTTTAAAAAGCTCCATTCTCTATACAGAAGGCAAGAGCCAATACAAAATATCAAGGTCCATTTAATATTCCGGTACCTTCCTCCCTCCCCTTGAAACATAATACTAATTATTGTGTATTAATCAGTAGGTAAGAAGTATATTCAGAACAAGGAGTTTGCGCAAAGATTCTATAAAACACTATTATCACTGCAACCATTGGCGCGGTTATCAACATCAAGAATAATGAACTGTTCGAGTCGAGAATAATAGCAATTCGTACCTGAAGAAGAGAAGTCAGTTCTTGCTCGCTCATTCCTCTACTGCTACACCAGATAGCGCAGGTTGTGTCACGGACCAGGTTTGGTCTGGGATTGGTGAAGAATTTTAACAGCAAAACATGTTCACATATTGTTTCGTATATTACTTTCAAAATAGTATCTTTTCTAGAAAAGCGGAAATTCGTTGCTACGTTAGCATATGGATTGCAAATAGATATCACTCATAGAATCAAAACGACCTGTAAGTAGATTTACTTGTGATTTAATACCAATGCGACAATCACCTATGAACCTCAGAAAGGGTTTTTACTCGCACAAGGAGCACTTTCAGCACAAACTTTTGTATAAATAAGGTCTTATTTGGAGCTCGATAATACAACACGACACACAGTTCACAGCACCGCACAAAGTGCGATATTACTCTTTCCAGAGGAATGTACTCACATTGGAAGAATAAGAGGAGGGACAATATTTTAGGTATTGTCATATTCGAATCTAATTATTCGAATCATTTAATAAATATAACTGATACGAATAGGTATAACAAAAGAAAATCTTATAAATGTTCCATATTCTCGAAATGCAGTCGCATTGTTGCCAACTTTCATACATCGGTACATGTAAACGATTTATTCTTCATTACGTTGAAAAACGTAATGAAAGAAAGAAATCCCAAGTCCAATCTACCAACAGCTCGATGAATAAAAGAAGAAAAATAAAATTATCAAACTCACCTTCCATGTTCTCCACGTTCGAAATCTGTCTCTAGACGTTCAAGAACCTTAACAAAGAGTTGCCCTGGATCTTTAGCTTCTAAGTAAGTCTTGATGGACGTGGTGAGCTCGTAGAATGAACCGTATACACGTACCTGGGAAAACAGGGGACAAATGCACAAAATGGTCTTAGCTATCCTCTTCTTGCTAAGATGTCTTAACTTCTTGTGTCATTCTCCGAATATAGATGTATCAATGTTTGTGCATGTGTTAAGATGATGTCACATTAAGTTAAGACGCGTTAGCAAGAAGACGACAGCTATATACGGACCTGTAAAAACAGGAAAAATGGTTATCACATACTTTGAAGATGGAGAACACAGAAATTGGAAAAGATCGAAAATTCCTGATACGATACTAGGGGGTGTTGCTCAAAATCAATTGCAAATCAACTGCAACTTTGCAAATCGTAACGCGCATTTTCATTCGCGCACGGTATGCGTATTTAGCAAGACGCGCATGAAACAATGATTTTGATTGGCGCGTTCCAATCAAGTGCAACTTGCGATCAATGGCAACTTTTGAACAACACCCCATCGATGTTCAAGAACCTTAACGAAAATCAAGCTTCTTTATTCATCTTCTTATTTTATTCATAAAGCATATCAAGCAAAATTATATCAAAGTTACAATGTAGAAATAGATAGTTAAATGAAACAGAACATGATATCAGGAGCCAGCAAGAAGCAACGACTCTCAGGAGGTGGTTCATAATATTCAATTAATTAAACGTACCCATTAATTCATCTGCGTTTAAAGTAACATTGGAAAGTACGGGATATAAGATTCACTTATAATGATTATTTCGTACCTCGTCAAGCAACGCTTTCAGGTATAGAGCGTTAGAAGTCTGCTTGGCGTTGACAATCAGCTCTGTCTGTTCAGCATTGAGGCTCTTGGCGTATATCTCCATGTAGCATCGAATGATCTCGCCTTTCTCAGACTGGTCCAGTGGATGTACGTGGAACACGGGCCAGTTGAAAGACTTCACGGCATCCAGCGCCTGCAAATGACGAGGACAATGAAACTGATTTTTTAGTAGTCCCCTATGACAATATTGTGTTGAAGGTTGGGAAAAGGTTTTTGTATGGATTATCATTATGTTTGAAACTCTTCGGGGATTCAGAATATATACTGTAATCATGCTTCCTTTAAATTCGTAGGGTTTTGAATAGTCTAAAACATTCAATATGAATGAAAATCCATCATACTGGAATGAAGTTCTCTGCCGAGAGCAGCTTTCACCATAATGTTCTTTAATAGGGACCAATTTCTGGGTCAGCTAAATTAGAGCGAAATAAAAATTTGATTTGACGATTGGCGTTGACAGGTTGTTTTTTT